>CM067359.1:89236582-89369082 GCA_034401795.1 Chaetoderma sp. LZ-2023a
CAAATCAGTCGAGTAATTATGTCAGCAGAGGTTAAACGGTCACCAATTCTGCTCGCGACTTAAAATCGGAGAGTTGTGTATTGCTATGACTGACAAAGTGTTAATAATACACATTATTCCGCTTTTCCGGCAACGGCAATATGGCGATGACAACGCGACAACGGCAAGGGACACCATTATCCGTGAACTGAACTAGGGTCTACACATACACACGGTATCGGCACGGTATCGGCAACGGCATCCGGCAACGTCGCCGTCAGTATGCATAATACCTTCGTGGATGATAGCGTACAAGCTCGTATTTGGCTTCTTTCAAGAGAATTTGCTCAGACATAATATAACCATTTCCCTAAACTTGTGCGAGGCCTTTGACCCTAAACTCAAATCCAACCCACACACTCCGCACACTCCACAGCAGTCAGGGTGTGGTGACCTAAATGAACAATCACAAAATCGATATCATATAATCATATAAACGTACCAGTCATGACTATGGAGCCAGTGCTACATGGCGCACACACGCACGCGCGCACGCACCATACCGGGGTGGGGGTGGGGTGGGGTGGGGGTGAGGGGTTGGAGTGGGAGGTGGGGAGGGGGGAGGGAGGGGGGGGGGGAGGGAATGTGTGTGTGTGGCGAATGCTGGCAGCTCTGTTCCTCAGGAACTGAAGCCGCAACTTGCCTCTGATCTACATATTACTAGGCGGATTGCAGTTTACTTCAGCATCTATCCCATTCACATCCCTCTTCATTAGTTGGCCCCACACATGACACACACGTCTTTATCCTCATTCTTAGTCATAATATCAGTTTGAATGAAACGTGTCCATGAAGGTTGGACCATTATCCAAAACGCATTGCTCAAATGGACTCAGTCATTACCGAGTAGAAGAGCAGCATTTGGCAAGGAAAGTGACAGGCGAATTTAAGATATTTAAGTGACCATCATGCAATTACGGGATATGACATTGTCTCAGTCTTGAGTGGCAAATGAAAGCTAAGCATTCTAAAATTGCTACTGAAAAACTCATTTTTATGGGGGCGGGTGGGTGGATGTGGGGTGGGGATGGGGGTTGTTGTGGCGTTGGGGTGGGAACTAGGGGAGATCGTTAAAATATAAGAATTCTATCCATCATACAATATCCCACGAAAACGTTTGGTGGAATTAGACAAAATTGGTTTTGTGAATTAACGTGTCTATGATTATATTAGAATGTGCCCACCCTACTCCCATAGATGGCGAAGGGGGTGGGGCAGGACCAATGTCGGAAAAAGCGTGGTGCTTGCGATGGCACACCAGCGACTGTGCATTATAGTCTTTTATTCTATATTCCATATAACAATTAAATACAGTCAGACCTGTCTATAACGGCCACTGCGTGGACCATAGAAAGGTAAACAAAGATAGACAATTCACCTTTCCAGAGTATCCATCGATGATTTGACGTCATATGACGTCATCATCAGCTAAGCGGCGTGTGGGATGACGTCATAATTATTACGTCATAAATGATGCTATTATATGTCTTCACCTGTCTTTAACTCTTAATAGTCCGACACGTTGTAAGAATTCTATGTCCCTACTATTTAGTAAACATGCGATTGCATATTTTGAAACTAATTTGACTGGGCGCTGTTGCTGCCATAGGCAGCAACAGCACCTAGTCAAATTAGTTTCAAAATATTCAACAGCTTACCTGTATAGTTTTCTGGAAATTGATAGTGAAGAGGTTCAGGGATCGATCTGTCGCAACACGAGCGAGGTGTGGGTGGACCTTAGCTAGGGATGGGAGGGGCATAGCTAAAAATGGAAAGATCCATTGTTTCATACAACTCCTTTCCTATCATAAACAGCTTTTCTGTATAAAAGATAGCGGCCCTTCAAACTGGGTGGTTATCAGACGAAGATATGCCATCATGGAACCGCATTGGATGAAAATGTTCGATGTATAAATAAAGAACAATGGCAAATAAACACTATGAGATAATCGTCAAATTTTGATTAAAATCATTCCCCATGGGAATAAAATGTGGTCAATAGCAATTTTCTTATGCCTCGCCATTGAAACCATTTTGAATTTAACAAGAATTCCTTAATTTTGTGATTATCCGCACCAAAATCTGCACATTTCTATTGGGTATGGTCAAACTTTGAGCACACAGTTTAATTAGATTCTATATTAATAAAGATTATATGGCATTATGTGGACTTACAACTTACACCCACCCACCCACCCACCCACCCACCCACCCACCCATCCACCCCACTCAATGCTATAACATGTTGAGCATGTTGGTATAAGCGACCACCTGTGAATGTCCATCATATGTTTTCATGCTCGTAGATGATTAATATTCATCTTAACTTTGATTCCATCCAGTCCCCGCGATGAGTACAAGCTTCGACCCGACCCAATTTAAGATAAAGGCATGCCCTCATGCTGAGAATACGCCTCTAACGTAATGCTCGGCCACCTTGGAACGCCATTAAAACGACTAAACTGTTACACATACACCGCTTCGGAGTCCAGTCAGATTGGTAAGATCGGGACCCAGTCTCTCTCGGCGGTGGGACTGCAAACGTAAACCGTAACAAGAGGCCCAAGGGGCCTGTATCGCTCACCTGGACTTATTCGCCACTGGCATATCCGAACTAAATGAGATGACCACTGGAACTAGATGATATTTCATGAGTTTCGAATCAATCCCCCAAGCGGTTTCGGAGATTTTTTAAAGACATTTTAAACTAGAGCCGACCTCTAAAGGATCCTTCTAACCAAATTTGGTTGAAATCTATCAAGAAACCAAGAAGATGCGTTTTGACAGTTTTCGATAAATTTTGCAAAAAATCTAAGTTTTTTACACAAAAAATTAAAATATCAAAAATCTGAATATATGTTCTAGAGCCTATGTCGGTATGACCCTTCTAGCCAAATTTGATTGAAATCTGTTAAGAAACTAAGGAGGAGATGCGTTTTGACACTTTTCGGTAAGTTTTAAACAAAATCTCAGTTTTTTACCACAAAATTTTTAATATAAAAAATCTGAAGAGATTTTCTAGAGCGTACCTTCATATGATCGTTCTAGCCATATTTGGTTGAAATATGCCAAGAAACTAAGGATGAGTAGCGTTTTAAAGCAATTTAACAATTTCCGGCAAATTATAAATAGAATCCAAGTTTTTTACACAAAAAACTTAAATATTAAAAATCTGAATAGAGGTTCTAGGGCCTACCACCGTATGACCGTTCTATCCAAATTTGGTTGAAATCTGTCAAGAAACTAAGGAGGAGATGCGTTTTGACACTTTTCGGTAAATTTAAAACAAAATCTAAGTTTTTTTACCCCGAAATTTGAAATATCAAAAATCGAATAGATGTTCTAGAGCATACCCCCATAGGATCATTCTAGCCAAATATGGTTGAAATCCGGCAAGCCGTTAAGGAGGACACACATTTTAAAGCAAAAGTTGACCGACAGACAGACGGATGGACGGACAAACAGACGGACGACGGACGGTCGGCATGGCATAACCTCACTTGACCATTCTGGCCAGGTGAGCTAAAAATGTCGAGTAGTTCATTTGATATCAGCATATATGCAATGTCAGCACATTTTCTTAGCCGTTTAAGACGAATTAAGAGGGACAATTTTGCTGTTAACTATTCTTCATACTGGTTATATCATATCGTTTTATGTAAGAATAATATTAGCTGCTATGAATAGGATAGTTCTCATGTCGTGTCACGATTCAATTAGCTGTATCCCACAATTCCAGGAGTGATGCAATGGACCGTTCCAGTTTTAGCTATGCCCCGCCCATCTCTATCTAAGCTCCACCCACACCTCGCTCGGGTTGGGATGGATCTATCTCTGAACTATCAATTTCCAGAAAATTATACAGGTAATCTGTTGAATATTTTGAAACTAATTTGACTGGGTGTTGTTGCTGCCTATGGCAGCAACAGCTCCCAGTCAAGTTAGTTTCAAAATATTCAACAGCGTATTAATTAAATAGTATAGAAACATGGAATTCGTACAATGTGTTGGACTAATAAGAGTTAAAGACCATTTAGAATCATTTATGACCTAATGATTATGACGTCATCATACACGCTGCTCAGCTGATTATGACGTCATATGACGTCTGATAATGATGGCTACTCTGGAAAGGTTAATCATCGTTATCCCACAGTTCGAGGAGTGGTGTAATCACTACGCCAATGACCACACATTACACCAGATACTTTTCCCGATCTCGTATCGAATGAGATCTCGCAAGACACGAATGACCTTCAACCTACCTGATAGACTGCATCCATTATTGCGTGCCCGCTCCACGGGCACGCTTCTATTTATTGCTGTTTAGAATTGCCTATAGGCACGGCCATTTCGCGCAGCGGATTGTGGGGCTGTGTCTCACGAGATCTCCATCGATACGAGATCTAATAATTCTCGGTGCGAAGACACGGCTCTATTTTTAGATTGCTGGATATCTCATAATTATTATCTTCATGCGCGTGATTCATGGCGAGTTCTCTTATTCGTTCTGGCCCAACTGTAATAGAGTTTGCACGGCGATGACCGCTGAATTATTTTAATAAACAGCCAATGAAACTCCAAATAACTACTCTAAATAAGTACTCTTCTTTTGCTGGAGGACTGCGTACAAAACATGTTTATCATTCCTTCTGTGGATGAAAGTACTCAAGCACATGCCAACTCGCGGCGTCTCTTATCTGTCCACTTTAGCACTCTATCAAACTGACCACAAATGGCTTCTTGCGGTGATCGTGAGAAATGTCAATTTATACACCTGTGCAAAAGTTAAGCACCAGCAAAAACAATAGAACGTAGAAATAAGATGGTACAACTAGGCTGCCATACTTTTTGTCCCCGCGTTAGCTGACATAATTCCAAGTACGAAATGCACATGCATGCATGACTTCACGCCGCTTGATGTCCGTGCGTGGCGGGGAACAGCACACGTGTTCAGTTATGTAAAAGTCCAGTTTGAGGTGTAGAACATTACATACAGATTTAGGCGACAAGATTAGGAATTTTGTGTTCATGGCCGTGGCTTATTTGTACAGAGAGAATTAGCTCTTGATTGTGAACCGCTATGGCAAGACGAAGGTTAAGTGATCGTGTGAAATGGCAAATCATAGGCATGCATACCACTGGTATGTCATGCAGAGAGATTGGCAGACAGCTGAACATTAACCATACTGTAATCAGTCGTTTGATTGCAAAACATGGGCAAACTAACGAGGTGAAGGACAGGCCTAGATCTGGAAGACCGAAGAAGACTACTGCCCGTGATGATCGAGCCCTAGTACGCCTTGTTAGGAGATCTCCATTCACCAACAGCAGAGTGCTCAGCCAGCAATGGGAAACGCGCAATAGAGTGTCAATGTCTACTGTCAAAAGGAGACTGTATGCTGCTGGCATGAAAGCTAGGAGACCTGTCAGACGTGCTCTCCTCACTGCACACCACAAAGAGGAGCGTCTGAGGTGGTGCAACGAAAGAAGACACTGGAACATGAGATCCTGGAGATGGGTACACTGGTCCGATGAAAGTCGGTTCCTGCTTCATGCCACAGATGGTCGAACTCGTGTATGGAGGTCCAGACGCACGGCGTACGACCAACGTAACATCATGGAAGAAGTTCCATTTGGTGGAGGTTCCGTTATGATATGGGGATGCATCTCATTTGATTGTAAGCTGGATCTGTTGACTGTACCTGGAACACTAAATGGACAAAGATATCAAGATTCCATACTGGATAGAGTTGTGGTCCCTCATTTTGTAAATCATGCACCTGGAACCCACCCTATATTCATGGATGACAACGCCCGACCACATCGTGCTAGCGCTGTGCATGAATACCTCCGCCAGAATGCCATCGAAACCCTACCATGGCCAGCAAGGAGCCCGGACATGAACCCTATTGAGCATATCTGGGACATTCTGGGAAACATGGTGAGAAGGAGGGATCCTCCTGTGCAGAACCTACAGGAATTAACAGACGCACTCCATCTTGAATGGCAACGAATACCACAATGGCGTATCAGTCGGTTGGTGACCAGCATGAGACGTCGTGTCCAGGCCGTCATCCAGGCACAAGGTGGATATACCCGGTATTAATAATGACAGTCTCAAACTCGTGCACAGATGTTAAACTTCGTTTTCAGACACCATTAATGACAATCTAGCCACGTGTGTCAACTGTAGGACAATAGTTGTCAGTTGTGTCAACGTAACCATATTCAGGCCTCGTTTTCAAGTTCAAACAAAAACATACAGTGTTTCCCCACCATCATAATCAGCATTCCTCTAGTTGGATTATTACCTCTTGCACTAAGATGGATGGGTACATAAATGTTTATGCTATTGCTTTCTTCATAGCACATGAATGTACCCTCGCATGTGCGTAAAAATAGGGTGGTGCTTAACTTTTGCACAGGTGTATACATTAGCTACTCGCCAGAGAACTTGTTTTGAAAGTTTACCACTGGAATGACCGGTTTGATAACCGATCCTATAATTCTAGTGGTAAATTGCAAAAGAAAAACCGCAATGGTCTCTTGGACGGCAATTAGACATAGGACATTTTTAATAATAATGGATTATTCTGATCTGTTTCTGCAGTATATGACGTCATAATTATTTAGGTCAGATGTAGCTGGACGTCACAATCAAAATGTGTAATGAATGACGTTTCTAGCTCCACCAGGAACATTGAATAGCCAGTCAAGTATGCGAATTGCACGTCTTTACTATTTAATCAACATGCTGTTGAATATTTTGAACCTAATTTGACTAGACGCTGTTCGAATTGTATGTCTTTGCTATTTATTCAACAGTCATTTTCTATGATGATGGCTGGGTTCGATTTGTAACTGAAGGATCTGACGTCAAAATCAATTACGTCATATACAGGCTAATGTCACAATCCAAAATGTGTAAATGAATGGCGTATCGAGCTCAGTCATGAACATTGAATAGTCCAGCAAGTGTACGAATTGTATGTCTTTACTGTTTATTCAACATCGTGTTGAATATTTTGAAACTAATTTGACCTGGAGTTGTTGCGGCCAGAGGCAGCAAACATTTAAAAGGACAGTCAAATTAGTTTCAAAATAGTCATCAGCTTACCTGTATAGTTACCTTGAAATTGGAAGTGTGGGAATTCATTATTCACCATATATATATATATATATATATATATATATATATATATATATATATATATATATATATATATATATATATATATATATATATATATATATATATATATATATATATAGCCTACATCGATTCCAACACGCAAAAAAGGGGTGGAGCTTAGCTAGAAATAGGCGTGGCATACCTAGAAATGGATCTCTCTATTGAAATTGTCATGCGCAAATTGAGCATTACATGGCTAACTCCACTTGGTAATGCGTGGCCCACACACTATGGACCACCTGTATTAAGAGACCACCCATATCTATAGGTCACATATTTTAACAAGTCTAATCATAGATTGTTGCCCTGAATACAATATACTCGTCCTCTGACGGAGGGAGGATAATTAATACCACTTGCTAATGGGCATTTTCATGTTGTCTATCCATCATATTACGTCATATGATGTCATAATCAACGGCATAACGTATAGGATGACGTCATAATCATGACGTCATGACGGACTCGATTTAGTCCGTCTTAAATGCTTAATAGTCCGACACGTTGTACGAATTGCATGTCTTTGCTATTTACAAAACATGCTGGTGAATATTTTGAAACTAATTTGACTGGGCGATGTTACTGCCACAAGCAGCAACAGCACCCAGTTAAATTGGTTTCAAAATAGTCAACACCTTACCTGTATAGTTTTCTGGAAATTGATAGTCAAGAAGCTCAGAGATCCATCGATACCAACATGAGCGCGGTATTAATGTATTAATAAACCATCCAGATTCAGTGACCGATTGACTAACGTTAGGCCTATAGAAGTCATTTCAAGCAACCGCCACCAAGATGTGACTTACTTGGACACAATTGTGTGTTTTCTAACAAAATCATTTAGAATGTTTAACACCGAACTTTCAATGTCTCAGATAAAGACAACTATATGAATATCTTTTTAATACTTTGACTGGTAGCCCACCCCACCCTACCCACCTACTTGTTGCTATCATAGACCTGTATTAAGTATTGCAACGACAACGACTGTCCATGTAAGCATATCATCTTCTCTTATTGTGTTTTAACCCTTTCATGAGGAGGCCGCCAAAACCGGCCTCTACAGTGATGTTGAGGATGTTAATTTGCAGGTCAAGAGAAGATAGCTTTTGAACATTCACCACTGAAATGACTGGCTCAATAATTGAGCCAGTCATTCCAATAGTAACTCTTCAAAATAGTAGTCTATTGGCCGGCAAATAGGCACTCAATAACCAATTTTTTTTTTTATAATCTTGACTCAATTTAGGTAATACAGGGTTAATAAATTATGAGGACGACGATGATGTACAATGTCTGTTTAACCTTTCCCGTATTGTATTATAGTATGATTCACATTTGTTGCATTCGAGATAGGGTAAAAATTACAGACTTGTTACAGACAGTCTTGGGGCGTATTATGTGTGTGGTAAATTTCAAAAGAAAAACATGCATAATAATATTGTAGAGGGCGAAAAGGTAGAGAGAGTTCGCTAACAATTATGGATCCATCTAAAAACTACACCTCTTCTTACGTTATCACAACGACTAGACTGTTACACAGACTCAACTTCGGATACCAGACAGACCGGGACCCAGTCTATCTCCGTAGCGGACTGTAAAAGCAACACTGTGGATCGTGAAACCACTACGTCAATGGCTACTCAATAGGCCCCTACATACGAGATATATTTCTCGATCTCGTATCGAAAGAGAACTCGCGGGATGCGAATGAATAATGGATGTGTGATTATCAGTAGTATCCTTTTGTCTTTAATCCATCCGTGGGAATAAATCCATGTAGGGTCAATGCAATTATGTAGCAGTATTGATAGACTACAAATGTTCCAAATTTCCAGTCGAAACTGCTGTCAATAATATTGTAGCAGATTGTTGAATACAGAAATCAACCGAAAGTGCAGGCCTATGCATGTGCTAAGTTAAGAACGTCTACAGGAAATTCGGCCACAGAATTTCAACCATATAGTTATATAGGATCATAGGTATATCAATACGCTAGTGAAGTAATGGATTGAGGTTAAAAATAATTTTACCATGAAGTAATTTCGTAGTGCACAATTTCATACCGAAAATTTGCTAAATCTCCGGTGATTCATAGTTTTCAGTGCCCTATTGTCTGTAGTACGTTTATTCCCCATAATTTCACCTAGATAGACTTGAGCCTTAATACACTAGGTATATTCCGAATCTAACAAATTCTAGATGAAATAATTTTATTTTGCAAAAATTGGCTTAAATGTTGGGTTTTTCGTGCTTTTCGGTGCCCTACTGTCTGTAATATGGTCGGCTCCAGAACTTCGCTCACATAGACGTATAGGGATTTGAATACGATAGTTATAGTGGGAATTAAAAAAAATTCGACCGTGAAGTAATTTCGTGGTATACGATTTCATCACGTAAATTCGTTCCAATTTTGGCAGATCTGCGGGTTTTCAATGCCCTACTATTACCTGTCCGCGATAGGTTTGGCCACATAATTTCACCGATATGGTTAGATAGCGATATGAACACGCTAATGAATCTTGATTTTTCTACCACATAGACATTTCGTAATATTCAATTTAGTAGCCACGGACAGTTGTCAAATGCCAACAATTTACTATATTCGGTATCAGAATATCTGTTCTCGATTTGTAATAATTTTTTTATATATGGATGTATATAACTCAATATGGGCTAATGCTTTTGCACAATTCTACCATCAAGTAATCTCATCGTAGGTAGTTACATATTTGCCGTATGGCCCTATTATAATATGGTTGATTCACATTCACCACATTCAGATAGGTGTCGGTATGTCCTGGCATATCGCTCATAATGGGTTCGGCCCCAGAATGTCACCTATATGTTTAGATAGGTATAGGCATACGCTTACCGAGTAGTTTAAAACTATCTGACATGAAATAATTTCAGCTCAAATTTAGGCCGATTCACGGTTTTCGTTGCACCCAGTCAAATTAGTTTCAAAATAGTCATCAGCTTACCTGTATGGTTACCTTGAAATTGATCTGGGAATTCATTATTCAGGGTATATACATACATATATATATATATATATATATATATATATATATATATATATATATATATATATATATATATATATATATATATATATATATATATATATATATATATATATATATATATATATATATATATATATCGATTCCAAAACGCAAAAAATGGGTGAAGCTTAGCTACAAATAGGCGTGGCATACCTAGAAATGGATCCCTCTATTGAAATTGGCATGGGCAAATTGAGCATTACAGGGCTAATACCACTTGTTAAAGCGTGGTCCACACAATATGGACCACTTGTATTAAGAGAGCACCCGTAGTTATAGGTCATGTATTTTAACAAGGCCAATTATAGATTGTAGACCCTTGCCATCCCGAACGCACGTAGACCCGAATACAATACACTCATCCTCTGACGGAGCGAGTGTAATTAATACCACTTGCTAATGGGCCTTTTCAGGTTGTCTATCCATCATATTACGTCATAGGACGTCGTAATTAATTAAGTGACGCGAAGGATAACGTCATAATAATGACGTCATGACTAACTCGATTTAGTCCATCTTAAATGCTTAATAATCTGACACGTTGTACGAATTGTATGTTTTTGTTATTTAATAAAATGCTGTTGAATATTTTAAAAGTAATTTGACTGGGCGCTGTTGCTGCCATAGGCCCGGTCAATTTAGTGTCAAAATATTCCACGGCTTACCTGTATAGTTTTCTTGAAATTCATCATCTAGAAGTTCAGAAATCCATCGATCCCAACTCGAGAGTGGTATGGGTGGAGTTTAGCTAGAGATGGGCGGGGCATAGCTAAACTGGAAAGGTTCGTTGTATTAATAAATCACCACAGTTTTCGGTGCCCTATTGATTGTAATATGTTCAGCCCCATAATTTACCCCACATAGACTTGAGCTTTAATATGCTAGTTATATTCCAAATCTAACAAATTCTAGATGAAGTAATTTCAATACGCAAAATTTAGCTTAAATGATGGTGTATTCGTGGTTTTCGGTGCCCTACTTTCTGTAATATGGTCGGTTCCAGAACTTCGCTCACATAGACGTATAGGAGTTTGAATATGCTAGTTACCTTGGGAATTTAAAAGAATTCGAACTTGAAGTATTTTCGTAGTATGCGATTTCATCGCATAAATTTGTTCCAATGTTGGCAGATTTGCGGTTTTCAATACCCTACCGTCTGCAATATGTGTGGCTACATAACTTCACCCATATGGTTAGATAGGGATATGAATACGCTAATGAATCTTGAGATTTCTACCACGTAGTAATTGCGTAATATTCAATTTAGTAGCCACGGACAGTTGTCAAATGCCAACAATTTATTATATTCAGTATTAGGATCTCAGTTCTCGGTTTAATCATTTTTTACATATAGCTGTATATAACTGAATATGTACTACTGCTTTTGCACGATTCTACCATCAAGTAATTTGGTAATATGTAGTTTCATATTCACCATATGGCCCCATTGTAATATGGTTAGTTCACATTCACCACATTCAGATAGGTGTCGATATGTCCTGACATATCGCTCATAATGGGTTCAGCCCACAATATCACCCATATGTGTAGATAGGTATAGGCATAAGCTTACGAAGTAGTGAGATTTAAAAATTTCATAACGTAAATAAGCTCAAACTTAGGCTAATTCATGGTTTTCATTGCAATACGTTCACCCCCAGAATTTCACCCACAAATACTTATAGGAAATATTCTAGTTGTATTCCGAATTTAAAAAAATTCTACAGGAACGTAATTTCATAGTACACAATTCCATGCTGTCAGATCAACGATTTTCTGTACCACACTGTATGCAATGGTTTCGACTCCAGAAGTTCACCCGTATGGTTAGATACGTATATGAATACGCTAATAAAGTATCAAAGGTTTACAAAATGTTTACTATACAGTAATTTCGTCATATGCAATTTAGTAGTGGCACACCATTGTCAAATTCCAATAATGTACTATATTCATTACCAGAAAATCTCTACATGCCTTGTAGCCAGTTTTCGAACATAAAGCCATGTAGAACTCACTATGTTCTCGTACTGTGCGAAATATTGTAATAATTCTACCACCAAATATTTATTATAGTAATGTGAAAATATTTCTATATATCCCATATTCTTAGCAGCGTGTACTGGTAGAACCTGACTTATCAGGCTAATACCCTAACATTTGTACATATGGTCAACAAGATCGTCATCATTACAACGGTTAAGGCCGATTTTGGCCTTTTTGTCGAGCAAAAATAGTTGATTTAATAGTTTGTCACTGTTTCCAGTAAAGATATTGTTTAATAGGTGACATAGATACGATAACTAAATGAAGAAGATCACGATGTTGTGGCTGTTTCCCACTGGGTCTTCAGTCAGAATGTTTTCTACTATATCATTTTCGTTGGAGAAAACTAGGTTCACGGTATTGGTTCTATCCTGGCCACTTAGCTTTGTTGAAAAGGTTTTCTGTCGGTACAGATCGGGGTCCTGTATTGCATAAAAAATATACTTGCTTTGTGCAGTTCACTAGTATTGCAGTGTATATTTCACCAATATATTTCCGGGTAATAAGCTCTTCACGACTGTTTAAGAAGGTATCAAGATTTAGGTTTAAAATATTCTTTGCAGTCTTCTTTAATATGTTTGAATGGGTATCAGTGTCTGTACTGCTTCTTGCACCGATTTTCTACTGACTGGGTTGCCAGTTCTGTTGATTTCTTTCTCTTTACATGTTCTTGATACCTAATGACCCAAATTTGATCTGTTATGCTCTGCTGATGCAGTAGTGCAATTTTCTCATCAATGGCTGCTCTTAATTTTGTCTGTTTCTCTATCTGTTAAGGAGTTTGGCCTGGAGAAAAAGGATGGATGGAAGAATTGTTGGACTGACCAAAAATATAAGCTGCTTTTCCTTGCCCATAGCTGATACTGCCCATATCTTTTTGCAAGAAATATTCCTTCTTTTGTGATATTGTCCGCCTATATTTTTGTCATGAGTGACTTGTATGCCTTTATATAACTTCATTTTTTCATGAAACAGTTGAGCTTATTCTCAGAATTATAATAACCTCCGGGCACGCTATTTACCATTGATGCCTTGCATCAATATGTGTACTTGTTAGCTCCTTTCTGTTGTGTGCGCAACTAACCAGACCAATCAATACAGTATAAAATGATCAGAATTATATATCTTTAGTACAGGTTAACGAACCTACTACTGTGTGCGGTTAGTGAAAACACCTTACAGAAAATGAGAATAACTATAAACATATACAGAAATTATAACTAGCGGTCCTCAGACCGTTGAGGTACCTTTTAGTCATCGGGACCGTTTATACGGAGACAATATAATTATCAGAAATATAAGTAACGGAATAATTAAAAGGTTAAGTATAGTTACTTGAATACTCGGTAGCCATTCTTAAGTTTGGCTATCGTGTTACTGAAATTGATACGTCATTCTCAGTTTGACGTGAGTTAATGCATTCTCAGGAAGCTGGAAAGTTCCCGCATGTTGGTTCCCGCAAACAGGATTCCCGCAAGCAGCTTATGACGGGAGCGGATTGACCTCAGGACTGTAATCACAATATAGAATGCCTAACGAGTAGTCAGTAAGAGATACAATAGCATTACTGCTGTGAAGAAAGTTCCCGTACACCGATGGTACGGATGGAAGTTGATAACAACCCGATCACAAGCGGGGGTTGTTAGATGCAGATGAAGATACAAAACAAAGCTTGACGGTGCTGCGTACGTCAGCCAGCTCTGAAGACGTACCGGGCAAAGTTTACTTGCTGCGGTCGAAAGTTAGAAGAACCTGCAGGGCATCAGTGTGGGATGGTTGAAATACTACTTTTTGGCGTGGCCGGCAGATCCGGCGAGTCATCCACCAAAGAACATCGCTGCCTCTACCTCTGTAGAATCACATATTCAGGCCGTAAAGGCCTCACCGCAAGTTCGTGTTCCGAAGTAGATCTTGATATTCGTGAACAATAATTAGAAATTTCCAAATTGCTCCCGCAAGTAAGGGGAGTTACAAAATTGCTTTAGTGCGGTGGGTTGGATACTGCTAGCTACGGGAGAAAAACCGACAGAAAGCTAAGTGATCTGTGCCTTGTCGATAGTAGCTGGTACAGGTCCAACCTATTCGGCCCCTGGCCGAGGATGTTCTCGATCTCTGGATCACGTCTCCTTTTATACTACCCGTGACGCCACCCAATCATCATTCGAGCAACAGCCAATCAGCGCGTAGTTGATAATAATGCTGTCGAATGTTCTAGAACATTCTAGAAGTTCTGCGTCCACGTGGTTCTGACGTCACGGCAATATTTTGAAGATAATCAAGAAGGGTTTTCCGTGGATAACTCAGCCATTTCTTAACCGATTTTGAAATGGTTTACAGATTTAAAAAGCCCGTCGAATTCTGGTCTTGATGAATGCCAGATTCGGCGGGAACAAGTAATTAAGAAAGATTACATGGTACCGTCTCTGTACACTAAAAGCGTCATCCCATCTTGGTCGTAAACTATGTGCTCTATCAAAGATAGCATCTAAGTGTGCGCATGCGCACTATGCGCTTTAACGAACTTAGTCGTTTCTACAACGCGATCTCTCCCATTGGCCCGTAAACGCTTATGGCTCTACCCAGGGGGGCGTGTTCAGGGAACGAATCCCGGATGGGCGGCGCGTACCCAACTTGGCTGGTACGGCCGGTACCCGCCTGGTCGATCCGAACTACACCACCCCCTCCTAGTTTGACATCCGTGACAAACGATCGCACATGGTGGATCGATGCACGGACATATGCTACGCAGGAATTATAGACTTCCCAGGTAGGTGCGTGGCCGGAGAGGAGTAGTGACGCAATATACGCGTATTCAAGAGACAGAGCACATAGAGGTGCCAAAGACGAGAGGGGAGGCATACATTTAGTTTTCAATTTTTTGACATGGAATTATTTTTCCAGGCCTTTTCTTTATTTTAATATTTTGGTGCGTGCTGTAACTTTATTTAGTAAATGATCCTAAACAATAGCTCGCATTGGTGTTCTCTTTGGGTGCAGATAATTATTATCTCCGCAGAGAACACCCAAGCTCCAACGTACCACAATTTAAGTTTAAATATATAATAATATAATATATATATGTATACATAAAATATAAGATCCATGTAACATACCCGTACGGGGTATTTAGTAAATTACTTCCGAATTACTTGCACACCCCGGGTAAATAAAGGGGTACGCAAAACGTATCTCTGATTAAAAATATATTTGCGGTCCGTTATAGTGGGTCCGCAACGGACAGCTCTCGCTGACCCCATGGCCGTCCCGATATCTAAGACAGGAAAAAAAATAATAAGAAAAATATAATATAATAATAACTTAACAGTTAGTTTATCAGGCAGCCCCAGCGTAGCTGAGACTGCATGACGTGATCATGACATTATTGCACTACAGGATGTTGTATTCTTTACGTCGCACACGACGTTCTTAGAACACCGGAGTCCGCAGTGCTCATTTTGTGTGGGACACAGCTGGGCACTGAAGTGCGCGGCTGTGTCGGATAACCATAGTCATCCTAGGGATGGGAATCAATTGATCTAACATATATAATAAGAAGAAAATATTTCAAAAATAAAGTAATAATTAATACGCTTCCATGAATCGCACCACTGATGTTCTGCTGTATCACAAATGATCACACCTCTGCTGCGAAATTTCCCCATTGAGTCTGGCTCCCGCGACTGACGGTGGTTGGTCGCGGTGGATGCACTATCATTGCTGAGATGTGTTCACTATTACTGGCACTGTCAGAAATGTCCGAAGTGATGGTGGCGGAAATATGAGCGTCTATAATGTCTCTCACAGTCACTGCCGGTGCTAAAATATCTGTCCGTAAGGCAGCAGTGGTGCTAGTGGTTCTCAAGGTGGGTAATGCTGTTGTCGTTATGGTCGTCGTGGTGATGGCATGGAGCTGAATCATAGGCTGAGGCAATGATGCGGGAGCGGATATGGCAGGAGATGACATCTTTCGAGATTTAGCATATTTTAACAGATGATTTGTGGTAACATTGGGCATGGGGATGAATGTCCTGCGTGTGCGCGATACGTGTCTTTCCCGCGTATGGTCATTGCGGCGTGGTTCCCTTTCTGATGGCTAGTTCAGAAAGGCTAGGAGGTGGATGCTGGATAACACGAGTTGGAGTTATGCTAATCGACGCAGGCTGTGATGGTCCCGGTCCCTCGTCTATGGTAAGGTCTGCAGGAGATGGTGACTGTGGGTAATTTGGAATTTCTATTCCCGCAGGTGTCGTGATGACTACCGATATTGGCTGACTGGCTAAAGCTGCTTCAGACACTATGGGTGCGGGTGTAGTGGCTGTAGTTGGATGGTTGGTTACTGATGCGGTTGCTGCCAGACTGGCTTCGGCGGAAGACTTTCGCTTCTTACTCCGCTTCAGGACCGGTGTAGATGTAGTGGCTGGTAGTGGCGTAGCACTCCCTGACGTTGCTGTGGGCAGGATTTCACATCTTGCTGTCGGTACGTTGCTAACGTAGCCACGGGAGGACGATGACTAACGGGATATCTACGAGTAGTGTTCTTCGTGCGGGCCATTTTCTCAGTCGGGAGAACTTTGACCGGAAACCGAGATTCGAAATGCGTGGCTAAAATGGCACGATCCTCGTTTTCTTCCCCGGGAACTAATGTCACGTCTAACACACAGTGATGATGACGGAGTGCATGGGTCACTCCGTAGCGAGTAGCAGTGTAGAGATACTGACACGTCACGCAGAAGGCTGACTGGAGGAGATGATTCTTGTTAACATAAAGTGTGCAGTCGGATTTTCTCGTGAAAGTTCTGGTACAGGGTTCTCCGCTAGCTAATAACGAGCTGCACGGGAATCGTTTTGGAACTGGTACCGATTCTTCTTCAGACGAATCCGATAATGCTACATCTTCAAGGAGTGACATCACGTTCCCGCATGGTAGGTGGCTGCGGGAACCTTACTCAAAACCTAATGCCCTATCTCTTCATTGTGTTAACCTTCCAGGCCAAGTAGGTGACGTTATAGGCAGCGGATGACCACACCTGGAAGTTTTAACAGGTGATTCGGTCAGCCCTATATGGAAAGTTTTCTCTTTCCTACTCTAGACGCATAGGGATTAATTCTTCCCGTATAAAGGGAGCACTTTTAATTGTAGGAGGAATGGCTCGTTAACTTTGTCTTAATTTAGCACATTTAACAGCCTCCGATCATCATAAAAACGTGGTACTACTTTTTCTTTGAGGAGCCTCACCTTTTAATTAGCGTGAGACGGTTTTTCAGATTGGATGCTTATAAACTTGCCTGTTTTAATTTTAGGCTGGAGCGCCCGATGGGGTGTGTGGGAGCCTGGTGACGTCAGCGACAATTACCCCGACTCACCCTCGCCACACGTCCATCACGCTGTGGTAGTCGCGTCTTTGGGTGGCTCTTTTGTTTCAAGCGTTTGATGCAATTTACTGGAAATAGCAGTAAATGTCACGTGCTTCTTAAAAGCACGTGGTTGATCGGAAACATATGTACTGTTTATGGCAATGGCCAAAATACTGTTGCTGAGGTGTAGTCTGTTGTAGATGCGAGATATGGAAATATATATATGTTATATCATGAATCTTTATAATATAATGTCCCTTATTTGCGCGAGCTCTTAAACATGCATCTTGTATATGTCTGCAATAGGTAGTTCTCAGCCCGTGTTGATTATGGACTGGAAAGCAGAGAAGAGAATTTTTGCTGTTAAATTTTTATGCCGCTTTACCGGCCGTGCTCTAATGATTTGTAGCACGGTAGAGCAGTTGTATTCTTAATCAAAAATATAAAAGTAAAGTTACAAGTAATTTGATGTGTGGTTTAAACAGCTCTATTCAGGCGGTAGATCAAAGTTACTGATCCCGACAAGATAGCTGCGTTTTCCGAGCGGGAGGGCTGCCAAGCACTCTCCTCGATGGGTAGAACTAGCTCCGTCCCGGCCTAGACCAGACACATTAATACCATTTAATAACGGTTAAATTCCAGTACAACTCGGAGGTAGGTGCACAGTATTACAATTTACAATGTCGTCGTTTGGAGATTGTGAATACAGTCAACCTGAGTGTCTATGTTTCTGACATGTTGGTGATTTGAATCTGATACGTGTGGCTGGTTATCTGTGGATGATACTTGGGCTGTGGTGAAGGTGACGTTTTTATGGACGCAAGGTGCGGGAATTGGGGAGGCGGCGTGATGTCAAATTTATTGAACCTTGAGGGTATTTCACTCTGTAATGGCCGAGCCCGTGGGCGGGACAGAGTTACTTTAGAGCACAGATGACCTGTCGGATGCTGTCATAACTTTGATCAATCCATTGTCGAATTCAACTTTTCGGTAGTAAAATCCTACTCGTGACTGACGACAATGCGGGCATCTTGCTCTCTTAATAACACCGAGTGTTATTACGTGTATATGATGTATGTAGATTTTGGCTGTTTCCGTACAACGTTGGGGGAAAGGGAAGGGGAGGAACGTTGGATCGTGATGCGTACTGTAGATGGCTGTAGTGCATTCCTTATATCCATTTGATCAGTTCTCCCGTAAATGGATAAGAAGGTGTGTGCGGGAGATTTGTCGGCTGTTGTCTGTTGATGATGATGTTGTTGTCGGGATGTCCGGGCTGCTGTATGATGCCAATGTTATAAGCGAAGTGGGCGCATTACAGTGTTCCACGCTGGTGAACGCCAAGTTTGTTGTTATTGTAGGAGGTGGGGGTTTGCGGGAGATATTATTTCTCCTGCATCTTGTGCGGGAGGAACTGCTGCAGGGATTTTTATGTCTCTATCGGGAATTAATTAATGCCGGTAGGTGCTGCTAAACGATGTTGTTGCCATTGTTGAATGTCTCTGTTATTCTGAGTATAACCAAGTAGGTATATGATGCACGTGCAATGACGAATTGACGTATCCAGCCTTGCGGGCAGGTGTGTTCTGTATGTGATGACGTTCTGTCTGTGGTGTGATGTCATGACTGCTCACGGGGGAGTATGGCAGGCCGAATGGATGGGGTGTCCTTTGGACAGGGGGATGTGGTCATCTCCCATTACACGATGGATAGTGTCCTGTCATAGTTTTTAGACACCGGGAAAATTTGAGCTGAGAGTGTGCTGAACAGGCTGCTACCCTGCCCACTGCAGGGGGTAATATTGGTCGATGCGGTGCGGGATGCCACCTCCTCTGTTGCAACAGTCTCTCTCATATCTGAAGATTGACGGTCAACAGACGACGAGTGGAGTGTGAAATGGGCTGGGCCGGTGATGTCCGAACTTGGTGTATAGATAAGGGATGCCAGTTGGCTTTGGGGTGGTGGTGCGATGTCGGATAGGGGTCTCGCTTGGAGAGGGGTTGGTCTGGCGCTTTTGGAAGGTGGTTGGGTACACCTTGTTGTATGGTTTTGCGGTTCTAGACATGCCAAGGCTTCATCTAGCCTCTTCACTTCCATGCTATTCACCATATGTTCCACCCCACAGGAAGCATGGCTTGGGTCAGCCTCAGCTTCCGCCTGTGGTAACTCTATGAATGGGGGCATAGCATGAAGTGGGTGGGAATGGGAAGAGATCGGAGGAACAACTTTTCCATCCGGTCCTTTGGATAAAACAAACACAAAATTCTTCAAATACGAATTCCCAGATCGAGTAGACCCACGCTAAGGAGGGAGAGGGCGAGTATGTATCTCGTCATCGTCGTCTGCATTAGCCGCTTGTTCACTCACGTTCTGGCTTGGTAGAAGTTGGGCTGAACTGGCACCGCGGAGCTCTGCGCTAACAGTGGGAATACTAATTTCCATAGAAATATCTGTCTGGGTACCGATGTCACGAGAAATGCCCAGTCCGAGCTCTGGTGCTGGGTCGTCGCTGACACAAGGTTTAAGTCGATCGAAGTGGATGACTGAGGTCAGGCCATCCGAAGCACGGATATGGTAGGTCATGTCCGACGTCTTACCTACTACCACATAGGGGCCTGTCCACTGATAACTCAGTTTACTTGGCACGTTTGCAGATCGTCGTGAATCGTGTACCCAATACATCCTTCCTGCTTCATACTGATCTCCATGCACCCTCCGGTCATGCCATGTCTTCTGCCGCCGGTGTGCAGTTGATAATGTTTCTCTCACTAACTCGTGGGCTTGTTCTATCCTCTGCCGCAAGAGTTCAACATAGGGAGATGGTGAATTTTTCTCTCCTGGTATCGGAGGCATGGCCAGATCCAGGGGTAAGGCTAATTCACAGCCTAACATTAACCAAGCAGGGGTATAACCCATGCTGGAATGTACTGAAGTGCGGTAAGCCATGAGTACATACGGGAGCCATAGGTCCCAATCTCTACAATCAAAGCGTGTTACCTTCATAAGCATCTCCGCAAGAGTTCTGTTGAATCTCTCTACCATCCCGTCACTCCGGGGATGGTATGGAGTCGTCCTTGTTTTGACGATATGGAACAATTTGCAGAGCTCTGATATGAGCTGGCTCTCAAAATTACTTCCTTGATCGGAGTGCAACTCATAAGGCATACCAAATCGGCAGAACACATTGCTTGCCAGGACCTCCACTACGGTGGATGCCTCTTGGTCTGGCAAAGCAAATGCTTTTACCCACTTCGTAAAGTAATCTTGATAATACGATGATGTATTTATTTCCATCATCCATCGTATTCAAGGGTCCAAGCACGTCGATAGCCACTCGCTCCCATGGTGCACCAACAATCTTAATTTGAAATGGTGCGATGTGGTGTTGGCCAACAGCGCGTTTTTGGCATGGATACATTTGGCAACCCATGCCTTGACACTATCGCGAATCCTGATCCAGTGGAATCTCAATTTGATACGGGCAACAGTCCTTTCCACAGCCAGATGCCAGGCGTTATCATGCAGTTGTTTTAATATACATTCATGATAACTTTCCAGGACTACCAGGCGGTCATTAATATACAGAACGTTATTTATTAATCGGGATTCTTCAAACCGTTAGTAATAATATTTTGCTGTAGTGGAAAGTGGTAAGTGGTGTTACCGATTCCTTATGGGGACGTACCCCCTCCTCGATCCACGCATATATATTTCGTGTCTGTACGTCTGTTGTTTGGTGGTGTGCGATTTTCTCCGGATTCCACTCTGCGCACCTTCTGATTTGGCTAGCTAATTCTGGAAGAGTTTCTCCCACTCGTCGTTGGAGATTCTTGAGTTGAAGATAACTGGTTTCTCCGAGGGTTGTGTCGCTAAATTGCTCCATCAATGCTCATTCAAATTGAGTGTAGGTGGGTGTGTAGTCATTCCCAAGATCCGCAAGAACTTGAAGAGCTTTTCCGGAAATCTTTGTGGCGAGATATTCACCCATTTGCTGATCGTTTCAGCGGTTAGCCCGACTTATTATCTCGAACAGGATTTTGTAATTGGTCCATTCATTCTTCCCGCTAAATTCGGGAGGGAGACTGACTCGGCCAAGACCATTGGAAGAATGAAGTGGCTGAAATCCGGTTGGTGTGGGTACCTGTGAGACTGACGAGTATTGTGAGGCTGGTCGTAGTGCAGGTGGTGGTGATGATGGTGTTGGTGTTTCCTGTCGAAGCCGATGGCGAGGAGCGAGAACACGTGTACTCCAATTTAATGAGTCCTGCCCTGTTGTAGAGCCATAGACCGGCATGGGTCTATGGACGGGAGGTGGAAGGTTAAGCATATGTTCTCCCCGAGGTGAGGACTGATTTTCCTCATATGGTGGTGGTGCAGTCGGCTGATGGTCGTGATGTGTAGCGTGACTGATGTACCGGCGAAATGGTGGTGCCGATTCCTCCCGATAATGCTGTGAGTATAGCATTGCGCTAGAAGGGGGCGGTGCAGGAGGTTGTCTGTAATGTGGATTGTCACCCGTCCATATGGTCTCCGTAGATGACACGGGTGAATGATAGTAGTCTGAAGGAATATTTATATGCCCATAATCGGGTCTTTGTCGGGGTCGTCCACGATTCGGCCCTGATGGTGGTGGCCTGTCGTGGACGTCCGCGATAGTTCTAAACTCTGTTCCCGCCTGTGAGGCATCCTAAAAGGTGCCATCACGGACAAGCGAAAACAGGTTATATTGCAGTGTTGTTGATTCCACACAATTTCTGGCATAGTCGGTGAGCATGTGAGCTGTAAATCCATCATATGATGCTACCTCTTGATCGAGGGAGTCATCGCTAAATGGAGATGGTATAGAGCTGAGCTCACTATATGGTGTGAGCGTGAGTTCGCTGCGTGTTATTAATGATGTTCTTCGAGCCCTACATCGGGCGTCACTTGTAGCTCGCGGGGTAGTGTTGGGCTGTTCTGGTGTCTGATGTCGACTCGCTGCACCGCAAGTGCATGACGAATGATGACGCTGGTTAGCTTCTGGTCTCGGGGTAACGGATCATGTACGAGACTGCCCTATGGGTACCAAAAACCGGCTCCTAAGGCTGGTGGAACTTAATCATTCCGGTGGGGCTGTGCGACCATCGTCGTGAACATTAAATACAATGCTCTCATCCCAAGGGTTTGTGTCACCAGTATGCCTGTCCATAGCAATTTCGTGATCTATGGACTTACAAGATTTGATTTTGGTAACCTAATTAAAATAAGTCTATACAATGATTTTACCTAAACAGACTGTCGAGAATGCTAGATAAAACTAATGAGCATACGAAAATGCAAGACAGCTGGATGAACTTTTAAACGTGGGGCTCCCGGTGGTACCACACAGACTCGTTGGTCCGCAGAGGTATCCCCGCGAGGGAGGCTCCCGTACACAAGATTTAACTATTTAACATAATATAAGCTATTATACCTCTAAGCTGAAAGGAAAGAAGATTATCTCTGTAGTGACAAAAAATCATGTGCCTCACATGGGCACTACTCCTAGTGCTAGTTTGGTTGAGGAGTATTATCCTCGTGTGGACCGTCGTAGCTGAATCCTTGCGAGAGGCAAGTGCCTCGCGCGGGTCTCCATCTTGGGAAAATGTCACCACTGCTTAAAGCTGGAGAAGAGTAGTAGGCAAAAATGGGCCCACTCTAATATTTAACCAAAATGTTTAAAAAGAAAAGACCATACCTAGTGAGATTATGACTATAAGGTTGCATGCTGTTTTACGTGAAGATGGGATGAACAATTCCCGCAGGATTCCCCCATCACCGTCTTATGTAATTCTTAGTATGCTGAATTAGTAGTTGCCACTTTTTGTATGCGGGCCTTCAGCTCTGCTTAGCTAGCTTTTAGTTTTTAGAAACAAGAACTATTTTAGGCCGCAAATGGTGGGTGGCTACCTAGCTGTTAGACACGGCTGTCATTGAGAATGGATGCCCTACGACATCAATACTGAAGACAGCGCTCATACATGTTACTTAGTAAGATCTTAGAACTGGATAAGAAACCGGACATCTCGCTCTGTAACCACATAAAACGTCACAAGAGACTGGTTACTTTTCACAAAAGCATTTTAGGCAACTGATCTATCGTTATGGTTGGGGTGAGAGAGACGAATACCTACCGTAAATGTCCTTCCCGTGAGGGCGTGGCAGATCTAAATATCATGCCCAGACATTTTTATGCAATTCGGTAGGGATGCGTATCTCGCCCATCACCGGGTCCTATGGAACTAACCGTTTAACCTGTCGTTAGGTTTAAATACAAGTTGCCCAGTTTTGTACTGCGGTGCGGGAGGATTGTTCAGCAAATAAAATAATAATTAAGATATGTTTTCGCAGTGCTTTTCTACATTGGCAAAAGTGCTAACTACTAAGTATCCGAAGATACGGAGGAAATGTATGTAACACCACACCCTGGCCATCAACGCTCAGAAACCCCAACAGTTTCCTAGGGTCGGATCAGCCCATGGTGCGGATAGGGACATCCAAACAATTAAGAAGCCACAAGGCTGACTGGAACATGGAGAGAGACAATATCTTAGAGTTATGAATCTTGCCGGAGTGCGGGGCTAAATTATCGCAACTACCGGAAGAGAAGAGTATATTACAGATTTCCTAACGAAGAAATTGCCGCTAATCATATTAAACCTATCCTATCGAGCTGAATAGAAAAGGTTTTAGTCGGTAGCGTGCCGGGCTAAACAGAATTATAGCACGGGCTAAACAGAGTTATAGCACGGACAGCGACCTCAGTGGAAAATTGTTGGTGGCTGGAGAAATTGCTGCATATATAAATGTTGCTGTATAGTGTTTCCTACGTGCCCTGCAGTCCTATATTTTCTACAAAAAAACAAAACATATGAACTGATGACCACTGGTCATATATATATATATATATATATATATATATATATATATATATATATATATATATATATATATATATATATATATATATATATATATATATATATATATATATATATATATATATATATATATATATATATATATATATATATATATAAACTAACCAGAACCATAAATACAGTATAAAATGATCAGAATTATATATCTTTAGTACAGGTTAACGAACCTACTACGGTGCGGTTAGTGAAACGACCTTACAGAAAAAGAGAATAACTATAAACATATACAGAAATTATAACTAGCGGTCCTCAGACCGTTGCGGTACCATTTAGGCATCGGGACCGTTTATATGGAGACAATATAATTATCAGAAATATAAGTAACTGAATAATTAAAAGGTTAAGTATAGTTACTTGAATACTCAGTAGCCATTCTTAAGTTTGGCTATCGTGTTACTGAAATTGATACGTCATTCTTAGTTTGACATGAGTTAATGCATTCTCAGGAAGTTGGAAAGTTCCCGCAGGTTGGTTCCCGCAAACAGGATTCCCGCAAGCAGCTTATGACGAGAGCGGATCGAACCCAGGACTGTAATCACAATATAGAATGTCTAACGAGTAGTCAGTAAGAGATACAACAGCATTACTGCTGTGAAGAAAGTTCCCGTACACCGATGGTATGGATGGAAGTTGATAACAACCCGATCATAAGCGGGGGTTGTTAGATGCAGATGAAGATACAAAACAAAGCTTAACGGTGCTGGGTACGTCAGCCAGCTCTGAAGACGTACCGGGCAACGTTTACTTGCTGCGGTCGATAGTTAGAAGAACCTGCACGACATCAGTGCGGGGACGGTTGAAATACCACTTTTTGGCATGGCCAGCAGATCCGGCGACTCATCCACTAAAGAACATCCCTGCCTCTACATCTGTAGTATCACATATTCAGGCCGTAACGGCCTCACCGCAAGTTCGTATAATGCCTCGGTGATGAGTAGTTTTAAATATCATGTTTGTTTTGTCATCTTCCAAATTCCGACATGTGTATGGACCTTTCCAGTTTTAGCTATGCCCCGCCCATCTCTATCTAAGCTCCACCCAAACCTCGCTCATATTGCGATCGATCGATTTCCGATTTCTGAACGCCCTGACTATCAATTTCCAGGAAACTAAGCAGGTAAGCTGTTGAATATTTTGAAACTAATTCGACTGGGTGCTGTTGCTGTCTATGCTCGTTCATCCGCCCGTCCGTCTCTCCATAAATGCATCTTGCCAGATATATGTAAATTATGTTCTTTTTGGGATAACCTAAGTTATGCTTGAAGCGTATTAATTAGACGTGTCTACAAATTAGATCAGATGTATGTTGAATATGATGCTTGGAAGCAGCTGAGTCTGACTATCTATTTGATCCATCCATCTCCCTGTTCATTCATCCATCCATTCATCTGTTCATTTGTTAATCTAGAGAAATTTTGATTTTCTTCTTCGATAACTGAAGTTCTACTTGAAGCATATGCATGAAGATATCGGTGTTTATATTATCTCGTGTTATGTAAAAAATGGTAGGCCCTATTAGCTGCTATGAATAGGATAGTTCTCATGTCGTGTCAAGATTCAATTATCCCACAATTCCAGGAGTGGTGTAATGGACCAGTTTTAGCTATGCCCTGCCCACCTCTATCTAAGCTCCACCCACACCACGCTCGTGTTGGGATCGATCGATCTCTGAACGCCCTGACTATCAATTTTCAGAAAACTGTGCTGGCAAGCTGTTGAAATTTCGAAACTAATTTGAAACTGTTTATTAAATAGCAAAGACATACAATTCGTACAACGTGTCGGACTATTAAGAGTTAAAGATGGGACAAATAAAATCCTTTATGACGTAATGATTACAACGTCATCCTACACGCCGCTTAGCTGACGTCATATGACGTCAGATTGTTAGATGGATACTCCGGAAAGGTGAATTGGTAGAGCAGCTGGTAAATAATTGGACACACTCGGAACTTTGGTCATAGGGTGATTTCCTTCATTGATAACTTAAGTTCTACTACGAGTCCATTAATAAAACTTCAAGTTTACAAGGATTTAGGTCTACACATGCCCGATGGTCTTTCATTTGTATGGCGTAGCCTAAATCCGGGTCAGTTAGACTGGCTAAAATTAAGCATAAAACAGCAGCTCTCCGACGAATATATCCAGAGCTGGAGAGGGGAAATTTTCGATAGCAGCGCATCCACCAGCTATAGGATTTTCAAGGAAAATTTCCAATTTGAAAATTATTTAATATCGCTACCTCAGAAATTCTCAAGATTACGTTGTAAATTCAGAATGAGTAACCACAGGCTACCTGTAGAACGCGGAAAATTTGAAAGTCCACTACCTCGAAACGAGCGATTGTGCACAATATTTGCTCAGAACGTCCTAGGTGCCGAATTTCACTATCCGTTTGAATGCCCAGCCCTTGATAGTGAAAGAAAAGAATATATCGATAAATATTTAAGACTACGCTCAAATACCCTAAAGATGAACCAACTTGTCAATGTTCGTATAGTATTGCGTAAACAAAACAAGCGTGATTCTAAGATATATGACTTTACTAAAACTGCTGATTGTAATATAAAATAATACACGGTTTGAATAACGGTTTGTACAGTACCAGTGCTGGGCGAGAACTGCCTCATGATACAGGGATTGGATATATCAAGCGGGTGAGAGAGAATGTGCTTGAGAATGTTTTACGAGCGAGTCCGGGCAGCAGCCATCAGGTTCAGATAGAGTTTAATTGGTCTAGTAGGGCTACGAGTTCACATCGGGATACTACATCTCTCCCCTCTTCTGAACAATTATCTACAGTAAATATTATGCAGTTCTATTATAGATAACGATATAATAGAATATTCCATTGAAAGAGAAATAATATATGACGGATAAATTCACAGGGTCAATTTAAACACACTTACTGGGATGTGTTGACTACACAGTACCCCTAGCCAATCAAGGGAATTATTATGTCCCTATATACACTGATTGGCCCATAATAACGCTATAAACGATAGGATATTCCATTGATCGCAATTTCGGTGTATAATATTCCGTTATGGCTTTCACACGTAATACTAAGTAACACGCGTTGTTCAAATGGAATTACTCTGCCTGGTAGTATTGCAAAAAGTTTGGAGGACGTCTGCGTCTGAGCGGATATCTGCGTGTTTCGATTCCGGGGTAATCGCGCAGGCTAAGGTCCTTGCCGAGGTCGTCGTCAAAATCGTCTGATGAAACATTCGAGTCAGATTCCCAGTTACATGTATATGTATCAGTATATGTATCGCTTGGTAATTTCTTAACATGAGAAGAGTTTCGCGCATACGTTTTTCCTGTGGAATCTGCGACGGTAACCATAGACCTCTTCTTCTCCACGATTTTATCTGGTTTTGTATCGAACGGTGTTGTAAGTTTTTTTCGTTTGTTCTGTTTTAATAATACCGTATCGTCTACTTGCACTGGTGACGGCTTCGCTGCGTGGCGTTTGTCAGCATATGCTTTCATTTTTGGTTTCATTTTCGAGTCTTTTTGTCGCACATTTGTATCTGGGATAGCGGATTGAGTGCTCATCTCGGGTAACTTTGTTTTAATTTTACGCCCGAATAAAAGTTCAGCAGGTGATTTTCCCGTTGTGGAATGAGATGTTGCACGATAATTTAGTAAGAACTGATTTAACTCCTCTTTCCAGTTTTTGTTTTCCGCGTTCGCTGCACGAATTGCCTTCCCGATTGTTCTCATAAAACGTTCAGCTTCCGAATTTGCTTTAGGCCAATATGGTGTGACTTTTCTGTGTGTAAATCTCATTGAAGCGGCATAGTTTGAAAACTCTGCACTGTTAAATGGTGGCCCATTATCAGATTTTAGCACATTCACGATGCCATGGGTGGCGAAAATTATGTTTAGTTTATTAATCACCTTTGCAGCTGTGAGAGATTTTAGAATTTCTGCATTCGGGTATCGCGAATATTCGTCAATAACAACAAGAATATAGTCTCCAGACGGGAAAGGCCCACAGAAATCTGCACTCACGTTACTCCATGGTTTGGAAGGTAATTCAGTCATTTGTAGAGGTTCTGGATTACTGGTAGCTCCAGTCGCTTGACATGGAATACACTTAGAGATTAATTTCTCAACATCTGTGTCTATGTTATGGTACCACACTTTTTCTCGCAGTAGCTGTTTTGTTTTTACAATGCCTTGATGGCCCTCATGCGCTAATGCCAGCACTCGTTCGCGAAGTGAATGTGGAATGATGAGTCGTGTTCCGCGCAATATTATGTCGTCATTTGAGACAGAGAGTTCAGTTTTAAGTTTTTGGAACGGCTGAAGATCCGTGTCAGTTTTATTCCAAATTCCCGAACTGATCGCTTCTTTTAATTTGTTCATGACGTCATCATTTTGGTTGGCTTCTCTTATTTCTTTCAAAATCATGGCTTTTGGAGTGGCGTTTCCAGTTACGAACTTGATATATTCATCAGCAATGTTTCTGTCTGTACGCGGCTGTGATGACAATGGGTGACGTGATAGGTAATCTTCAGGATTTTGAGCACCTGGTCGGTAAAACACTTTGAAGTCATAGGGTTGTAGTCGTAGGTGCCATCGCTCGATTCTGATAGGGAGTTTCGCTGTTGGTTTGTTAAATAATGATTCAAGCGGTTTGTGATCCGTTATCACTTTGAAATTTGTTCCATAGATATAAATATGGAAACGTTCACAGGCCCATACAATTGCCAAAGCTTCGCGTTCAATCTGAGAGTACCGTTTCTCCACGTCCGTTAATGCACGGCTCGCGTAAGCTACAACATTCGTTTGTTGTGCAGAATCTTTCTGTGTCAAAAATGCACCGAGGCCTACCGGACTAGCATCTACTATTATTTCGTTTTCCTTTCGAGGATCATAATAGGAAATAATGGAATTACTAGTGAGTGTCTTTCAGTCTATCCAAGGCTCTCTGGTGTCTTGCAGTCCAGTCCCATTTGACACTTCTTTGTAAGCTCGCGCAATGGCGCTGTGATCAATGCATAGTTTGGAATGAATCTGGACACATAGTTAGTCATTCCGAGCAGACTACGAACAGCTGAAACACTGGTAGGTGCATGTCTGACTGAATTCGCATTTATCTCTGTTTAGAGTAAGACCGTTTTCTCTCAGCCGTTGCAATGTGTTACGTAGAGCCTTGTCATGACTTTCCTGATCGACACCGAAGACGATTATGTCATCAGACACGTTTTTCACTCCATCTATGCCAGTAAGCACCTGTTGAATAACATGCTGAAACACTTCTGATGCGGAAGACAGACCGACAATCAGGCGCGTGTAACGTCGGAGTTCTTTGTGTGTCACGAACGTTGTAAGGTGTCTGGAATCAGAGTGGAGTTCTATCTGATGATAACCCTGCCTTAGATCCAGCTTTGAGAATACAGAAGCACCGTTTAGGTCATGGATTACCTCCTCCAGTGTCGGCATGGGGTGACGTTGTCTACGAACTGCGAGATTTGGAAGTCTCATGTCTAAACATATCCGCACTTTCGAAGGATCATGTTTCTTTGGAAAGGCTGTGACTGGTGACACCCAGTGAGTAGGACCATCTACAGTTTCTATTATTCCAGCTTGTTCAAGTTCTTTCAATTCGAGTTTTACCTGCTTTCTAATATGAAAAGGAATGCGTCGGGCTGACTGGGCGACAGGTTTAACTGTTTCATCAAGATGGATTTTGAACTTATAATCCTTTAATTTTCCTATGCCTTGAAAAACGTCAGAATATTCGTTTAACAAGATATTTTGTGTCAATGACGGTGATTGTTGAACAGTGGCCAACGGAAAATTATCAGCACTAGGCAGGGTAATTAGTCCAAGTTCAGTAGCTGTTTTGTAACCTAATAATGATCCAGCGAGTTTGTCCACGACAAAAAAGGTTCCTACCGATATGCGTGATGTTGATTCGACGGTGGCTTCAAACTTTCCAACAATTGGTAGTGGGCTAGTCGATCCATAGACATATAGACGGGCGTTTGTGACGTGTAATTTCAGAGTTTTATTTCGCTTGGTAATGATTGCATAATGTTCAGCATCTATTAAGTTGACTGATGCACCACTGTCAATAATCATAGGTATTTGAACACCAGCGATTGCGATGTTAGCCCTAGGTTGTTTATCATTGACAGACAGTATATAGTTCTTACGAGATTTATCCTTGTTCACTGCAAATGTAAATTCATCATCCGAAGATGAACATTCTGCACGGGCGGGTTGTTCGTGTACTGTGCGCACCGTTCTGTTTTGGCCCGATTTGTAAGTAGTCGTTACTGGTTGTTTGCCTGATTCATTTTTTAACATTTACGACATGTTTGGCCGAATGCTGGGCACGGCCTTTGCTTATCGTGAGGACACTCTCCTCCGCAATTGAAACACGAACGTGATTTAGGAGTTTTATTCCGCATAGTGTTCCGCTTCTCTCGGGTTGCTCTGTGTTTTATGGATGTCAGCGAGTTCAAGTGTTTATCTCGGGACATCGGCTGTTCCATAGAGCGAACCTGTGTGTCGGCGCGTTCCATCGCACGACCGGTCTGCAAAATGCTGGCTAATGATGTATCCGTATCACGCAGCACTCTACGCTTGAGACGATTAGAGGTACATTTCTCTAACACCTGGTCTGCAATTGCGTCATCAGAATTAGCAAATTCACACGTCAACGATAGAGTCCGCAACCGCGTAGCAAACTGATCGATCGATTCACCTGAATCTTGCCTTGCTTGTTTGAACACATATCTTTCATAACGAACGTTCTTCTTAGGCAGGAAATAATCGTCCAGTTTTTCACAGGCAATTTTATATGAGTCTCCAGTGTCCGTTAAGCCCTGGAACACTCGCTGGACCGATTCACCGGACAAGTGAAGCAATAACGCCCGTTTCTGCTTGTCAGTTTCTATACCCGCAGCATTCAAGTATATTGTAAATCTATCCCTCCAAGATTTCCACTTAGAGCCCAATGATGCATGATCCGCATCTGCATCGAATGGAGGTAAAGCCGGTAAACCAAAGTTCATACACATAGCCATGGCGGATATTGTCCAGTAAAGGTACAGGTGAACTTAGAATATTCAGCCGTAAAAACTAAGTAGAAATCAACATTAGCTACATGATACAGGGATTGGATATATCAAGCGGGTGAGAGAGAATGTGCTTGAGAATGTTTTACGAGCGAGTCCGGGCAGCAGCCATCAGGTTCAGATAGAGTTTAATTGGTCTAGTAGGGCTACGAGTTCACATCGGTATACTACAGTTCGGAACAGAGCAAAATTAATATCACTCTGCAAATTTGTAGATGTTATTTTTAAACGGGTGAACTGAAAAAATAAGTTATATTCGTTCTCTCACCCTCCGCCCCCACCCCACCCCACTTCCCTCTCAACAAAATCGTAAGCAGAGTGCCGAATCAAAGGTTATGTTTATGAATCGGTGGCACTGGCTGATTTGTTGGAAAAATTCGTCAGAGTAAAAGCGCAAATTCACTACAATCCAAAACACTGTTGTATGCAACCCATGTAAGACACCAATTGCGAATCCAATCGGGTGAGAAATCGACTAGTGGAAGCGGTCTTGGTCTCTCTTCTGTCAACCCAACCCTATAATGACCATGCGCCTGAGAAAACGGTATCTGCAATGGTCTTACGGGACGACGATTTGCATGCATGGATGGAGCTATTTTCTGGAAGCGTGTAACTGGAACGACCGGTAAGGTAACCGAACCGGCCATTCCGGTGGATGGCTTTCGGAAGTGGTCTCTCCTTTGCGTGTAAATGTACACAGGCTCAGCACAAATTCCCAAATTCTTGATAATAATAATAATAATAATAATAATAATAATAATAATAATAATAATAATATTAATAATAATCTTATGTAGGCCAAACCGCCATTTAGACAAGCAAAATATTGTACTTCTGTTTCCCCTTGTGCCACGTTGTGGCTTGGGAGTAAATAAAGAAATTGATGAGAGGGACGGTTAAAGAGACGGCGGGACGGACTTTCAATGAATAACAATGGGATTGAGTCACAAGTCAAACTGACTTAGATTCGACTCTTCCGCTCTTGTGTCAACTTAACCCTTCAAACTTCAAACCTTCTAGTTCAACCCAACCAAAATCAGCTATGTTGTGGTCTTGTGGCATGTCCATTTGCTCGGTAACCGAGCCAGTCATTCCAGTGGTAAATTTTCAAAAATACTCTTCTCTTGGCCTTCAAATGGACACTGACTAAGCAAAAACTTTAAATTTTCTTTAACGTTACCCCTTTGACCCATTCACACAATTACAGTGGTAAATTTAATTTTTTTAAATAGACTTCTAAAATTAAAATTACTTGAAAAATGTTGACCATTAAAACGATTAATTGATATAAGTAGTATTTTGAGCGCTTGGAGGCGCTGTTGACACACAGGGAGTTAACTCAACATAACATTTGAGATGATATAGGTAGCCCTGTAAGTAACAGCACACCAAGTTATATAGTGGAACGTATAACAAATAATAATTATAACAATTGTAATAATTTATTATTTTTTAACAAATGCATTAACAGCATATATATTTAATAGCGATATTGTAGTAAATTGTATAAAATTGTGGTCGTTCTTCTTCTTTCTTCATCTTTTCGTTCGCTGATCATACCGCCAGTCCTGGGTGATTATCGACACGATCATAAGCGTTAAGTGCGTGGATCCATGGTTTATTAGAGTGCGCCGTGCGGTCTGGAACTTCCGTCTTCAGCACTCGAGGTTTCTGTCAGGGTTACTTCACCCTTACCTCCTTTAGTCGCCTCTTACGACACGCAGAGGATACGGAAGGTGTATTCTAAGCCCCACATACAGGGCAAGTTGTGGTCGTTAATTGGAGAGTACAATACGAGGCAGCGGTGGTGGTGGTGGTGGTGGTGATGGCGGTGGCCGGTGGTGGCAGTGGCCATGTTACTGGTGGTTGCCGGTGGTGGTGGTGGTGGTGGTGGTGGTGGTGGTGGTAGTGGTGGTGGTGGTGGTGGTGGTGGTGGTGGTGGTGGTGGTAATTCTGGTTGTGGTTACGTCAGTGTTAGTGCCAATGTCAGCGACAGTGTCGGTGTCAGTGTTTGTGGTGGCGGTGGTGGAAGTGGTCGTGTTGGGTGGTGGATGTGGCGGTGGCGCTGGGGTGGGTGAGGTGGCGGTGGCAGTGGTGGTGGTAAATGAATTAAAGCATCCATGACTAATCTTGATTTATTTTAAAGACATTTTATTCAAGAAGAACGAAATGCTATTTCAAGTGGCAAGGGTAAGTCTGCAGAATATGTAGCAAATAAATCGACTGAAGTTTGTTACCGTATAAGGTAATTAATTGCACTATCAGCAATAGTACCTATAGCAACATAATGGCGGCTGAAATGAATCCAGGGATCCGATCTGTCACTCAGGTATCTGACGTCATAATCAAATACGTCACATGTTAGCTGATGTCACAATCAAAATGTCAAATAGCTCTGTCACGAAAATCCAAATGTCGATCACAAAGTGTACAAAAATTGTATCTTTGACGGATTTACAATTTAACAAACATTCAATTGAATATTTTGAAACTGGTTTGACTGGGAGCTTTTACTGCCATATATATCAATAGCACATACCCCCATCCAGCCACACCCCACCCACGTCAAATTAGCGTCACAATATTCAACAGCTTACCTGTATTGTTACCTTGAACGTTAGATTCTGGGAATTCAGGTTTCAAAGTTTCAAACTGATTCCAACACGCGCGAAGAGTGGGCGGGGCTTAGCTAGAAATGGACGTATATTGGTTTTAGCAATAGTTGAATTTATAAAACAATAAGAATATACTGTCATTACTCAGAAGCACAGACGTTTTATTGTGAAATGAGCCAAAAGGACTCCTGCATCGGTCTTGAAAAATAATCTCATTTGCAGAGCCAAAGATAAATTAAAATCTTAAAACGGGAAAGACTGGCTCGTTAGCCTGGCCAGTGGTTAGTTTTATAAAAAAAATTATGTTTTCATAGTCAGTAAATGGACATTTTCACCAAGAACGCATATTCTCTTGAGATATATATATATATATATATATATATATATATATATATATATATATATATATATATATATATATATATATATATATATATATATATATATATATATATATATTATCATTGGCGTGTGTTAGCCAGTAGCCGACTCATTCCAGTGACACAGTTTCAAATATATTCGTTTCTTGGCGGGCAACAGTAGAATATCCATAAGAAAACACACACCTTATTTTTTACTAAGTTTCGCAATTACAAGGCATCACTATGGGGAAGCTGTTGAATATTTTGAAATCAATTTTACTGAAACGTTTTAAGCAGGGCCACTTTCAAAATCTTGGCATAATATTTTGTGGAATATTTTTACAAAGTACACAGTTTCCCATATCTCGTAATGCAACTTGTTGTTGGGTTTTCGTGGCGAATCTGGTCAAAAGTTGCCTCTCCAGTGGCCTTGAGCAATGCCAATTTGCAGTCCAAGAAGACCATATTTGAAAATTTATCACTAGAATGACTGGCTCGAAAACCGAGTGGCAAATTTCAAAAATAGTCATCCATTTGCCAATAAGGAAATGTTGGGATATTCTTATGACCATATTTAGCCATTATAGGGTCAAACTGCATTTATACTATAATATTAAGATACAATGGAGGGATCCAGTCTATGACTCAAGTATCTGACTATATAATAAAATACATTACACAGCAGAAGACGTCACACTCATAGTGACTTAGATCTTTGACGGATTTAGGTTAGAATTTACTAAACATTCCGTTGAACATTTTGAAACTAATTTGACGGTTCTTGTAATATTAGTTTCAAAATATTCAACAGTTTGGCTTGTTACCTTGAAATTTAATTTTTGTGAATTTGGGTTTCAATGTGTTAAAATTGATTCAAACACGCGCATGACATGGGTTGAGATTAGCTAGAAATCGGCTATCGTGGCTAGAAATGGGTCACTGTTAAACCTTCGATAACGGACACCTGCGTTTGGAGCCAAATGATGCCGCGGTGGCGGTACGATGGCGATTCTAGAAGTCGGACCAGTTTGGCATTACCGTTGATACGAAAGCTACTGCCAGGTATACCGCTTCCAGCATCTCTCTTGCTTACTATCGATTCCTATTATGCAGGGCTATGAGAAAGTTCGGATACCCTATGGATTACTCCGATTACGTGTATTGGATATCAAAAGGCCGCGAGTAGCCTACAATCGGATAACGATGTCACGTGGTACAAATTCGACTCGAGTACTCCTACATCAACATTGTGTAGGCAGGTAAACTAATTCTACTCGATTGCTCCTCCTTCAGGCGAGAGTAAAATTGCACGCGTGGGTAGACAAGTAAACCAATCACGTGATACCTTTGATCACAACGGTATCCGGACTTGAGATTTAAAACCATAAATAATCAAATAATATTTATTTGAATTGAATTGAATTAAATTGAACTTAGCCTAATCTATGATACGTTATAGAGGTACTCCGATTAAAGATATCACGTGATTAGTTTACCTGTCTACGCATGCGTGCACTTTTACTCTCGCCAGAAGCTGGAGTGATCGAGTAGAATTTGTACCACCTGATAGCCTTATCCGATTAAACTCTCGGCGTTCGGATGTCCAATCTGGGTAATCGTGGTACCTCAATAACATATCCGAACTTAGCCTATATTAGGTCTGAATCTAATGACATTGATGCAGGCAACTCAGCGATAGTCGTGATTGAAAATAGTGAAATTTGCGTTCCGTTGATGTGTGTATTTTCAAATTTGGGTATCTCGGTTATATGTGTGAGATGGGCTTTGCTTGTATTTCACGCAGATGTATGTCATAAATGACTGTCAACGTTATGTTTGTATATAAACTGTAAGGGCCTTGACAGATACATACTGTATTCATGCACCTTAAACGCGTTCAAGGATGGCTGTGAAACTTGCAGATTCCACCGCCCCCCCCCTCCCGCCCCCACCCACCCCTGATATGCATATTTTATTGGCATACATAGTACGTATGTTTTTCACAATTACAAACTGACCAATTCTTCTTAACTCCAAATTATTACCCGGATAAGACAGCATACCGGGCCGGTACGTGACCAATACAGGGCCACGTGACCAATACAGGGCCACGTGACCAATACAGGGCCAATATTGGCCGGTATTGGTCCAGCGTCATCTCGGTTACTGCGTTTCCAGGATAAGCCTAACAGCTGTTGCCAGCGTATTGCTAAGCGTGTCTATGATGCGTGTGGAACTGTTGCTGTTTGATGACTTGAAAATACGACATGCTACAAACATGGGAACTAAAATTTAAATAACGATACCAGCAAGGCGCCGTTAATAAAGATTCTGCGATCCATCTGAATAAAAGAATAGCATATATTTATATGTATGTATGACGACACTATCACGTACAGTCCTACCCTGCACACTCCTTAGTATATCACAAATATACAAGCATTCTGTTCTGGTTATTTTACAACCTTTGCTATAAAAAAGACAATTAAATGACAAGAAATATGACTTTAAAATATCGCAAAGCTTAAGGATATCGTGATGGCGCGATGTTTAGCTAAACCAACAAACAAGATGGTGAGAATAATCCCATAATGCATTGCACTGGAATACCCGGATATATGACGTATCGGATGTTCCCGTATAATGCATTATGGGATATAAAGTTAAACCTGTCCATAACGATCACCATGCGGGGGGTGGGGGGGGGGCATAAGAAGTTGCCAGTGAAGAACGGGTGGTCTCTGCTTGAATTTTTGCCTGACTATAGGCCTATATATTCATATTCCATACTGTTTAAATCTGAATATGCTGAATATTTTGAAAACAAATTGACTGAATATTCTTGGTGGACTAAGCCACCAACAAGCATCAGTAAAATTGCTTTCAAAATATTCAGCAAGTCGAGAGTTATTGCCCTTGATAAAATTGTATGGGGCCGCTGTAGCTATCAGTCAGGCGTGAAATGAGGTGTTACTTTAAAACGACAGCACGTATCGACAAGAATGGACACTTTCGTGATTTAGGAAATATTCAGTTGATTATTTTAAAACTAATTTGACTCGAAGCTGCTGCTGCCTATAGCAGCTACAGCTCCCAATAACGGCGTAACTAGGTTTTCAAGACTTAAGATGCGTGTTCCTGCGTTACAGTAACATCGCCAGTTTTCAGTGACCAGTTTTGATGACCCAAACAGGGCTCGTTATAGATAGGTGCTATAGTCATTTTATTAATTTGTTGCAATTATTTTAGTTAAAATTTGATTAGTCACGAGCGAAATATGGATTTATGAACACTAAATATCAACAAAATTATCATTGAAACAGTCTGAGATACGTTAGTAGAACCACCCGACCCAGTGTGATCCTTTGGCCTCTGCGTGGGTAGCTTAATAAGCACAGTGGGGGTGCTACCTTTTGTAATCGTCATGACAGTAGTTGGTCTACGGTCTACCGTTTTTGATTCGATTTCCGGATCGTCTTGGAAGTTCCTACCGAACAGAATCACTGATAGAATAGGTTCCGAGAAGCCATTACTCGCGTGCAAGATGTTGTTGCTAAAGTTGAACTGTTTCTCCGCTAGTCCGACAGCTCCCGTTCCTAACGAGGTAGAGACGTATGGAAATGTGTAAGTACGCGGCCCAAAGTTTGCCCACATTGTCATCTTCTGAAACACAGATTTACTACCAGTTGTCGCGTTTAAACAATCCATCCTGGCTACACCCGAACACGTGATTAGGCCACATACTTGTATGGATAGATCTATGTAGTACCTATGTGGCCCGCTAAACACACCGAATACGTGGAATTCACCCGCGGCTTTGGTTTTATAATCATACCGGAGGTTACAACAAAACTCGCCTTGACATACACGAAGGGCGCTTCTGCTTGAACGTAACTCTACAGCTCTGAAAACGTTACCCTCTAACCGTACAGTAAATACGCCTAAATCCTCAACTGGGTCGTGCCCCACAACATCACGTGATAATAATCTTTGTTTTTCCGGTTGTGTCGTCACTTCCGCGACAGTTAAAAAGCCACCATTTACAACTCCGTCGTAATGATAACGAATAGCACCAAACCCGTTATAAATCCCGCTTCCGCCTGTCTTATATTGGACACCTTGGGTGTTGGCGGCTAACACGTTCACCCCAAGGGACATCGCAAAACCTTGCTGTACTTGAATGGCACTTGGGTACAAAAAGTTATTATCCCACGTCATAGGAACGGCTAAAGACGTCACGCCGTGGTTGCGCACCAAATCAAGGGCGGGAGATTTGTAAAAGATATCTCCGGCAGTCAGCGTACCGAACTTCCCGAAGGGCGTATACCAGATTGTTATTTCCGGTTCTCGTGGTCTATCATACATCCATTGCCAGTATAAATAATACTTCCGGTATTTTGCAATCAGGTTTCCTGATGTATCGAACACTACATTTGTATTGAACTGGTATCGATTGTCCAGCGGGCAGAAGTCATCAGCATCGCCCTCACAAGCCACTTTCTCAGCCATATTTGCCACCAAATATATTGAGTTTTCCCACGCCATACAGCTAAGTCTTCGCAATGTTTCCGACTCCCGGTACACGTCCGGGTTTTCGCACAGGTTTATGAATGTATCTGAGGATATGTTAAAATGCGGACTGTGATTCAGGTCGGGAATAATTTCTGTGTATGGCTGCATTGACTCTCTGGCATGTTCATACCCATATAGGCCATTCTCCGGAAACACTATAATGTCAGCACCCTGCAACACAAAATATAGTGTAACATTAGGCTTAGTGTTAAACAGAGGGAGCGAGGGCTAGGGCTGCTGCTGCTGCTGCTACTACTACTACTACTACTACTACTACTACTACTACTACTACTACTACTACTACTACTAGTACTAGTAAAAATTACATTCCAGATGATGAATGAGCTATATCCTAGCGCCAGTGCGTCGTCAATGGCAGAATTCATAGAACCTAATGATTGACAATAATAAAACACATACTTGCGAGTGCCTAATGATATATAGCAGAATGGATCTAAAAAACGTACAAGTAAGAATATCTTAAATGTACACCATCAATTCCAGTCAATTCGTGTGGTTGTGAGACGGGTAGTTGAAAGCTAGTCTGCTGAAAGAGGATTTTTGTCGGCTGGATTCTGGTCTATGGGTAAGCTACTCGCCTCCCAAACGCTAGACGGAAGGTGTCATAGAATTCACTGGTTCGAACCCAGCTCAGGTAGAAAAGTGAAAAAGGTAACAAGAATTCGGCTGAATTAAATGTCTCGCCTTTCTCCTGTTTGTTACTGTGACATTGATATTTGACCTTGTGACCTCCGTCTTATCATGCTGCTTCCTAACATTATAGGTAACCATGCATTCAAGTTTTGTTCTAATAGGATTAACCAATCCTGAAATATAAATGAGTTGCTGAATGGAAAAACTTAAGGCTGAAAAAGCAGAGGTCTTTGACCTGACGACCTCCATGTCACCATCCTGTATCCTCTTGGCATAAACAACCATGTACCCAAGTTGTGTTCCATTAGGGTTAAGCAATCCCAAAATAAAACATGATAATTAGATTTGCTAAGTCTAAAAACTTAACATTGAAAAATAACAAAGCCTTGTAGAGGTCAGAATGACATTGACCTTCGACGTTGTGACTTCAGTTCCAGCATGCTGCTTTCTAATATTATAGGTAACAATGTATCCAAGTTTAATTCCAATAGGATTAACCGATCCTGAAAGATAAGCCAAGAAGTTTTGCTAAACGCAAAACTTAAGATTGAAAAAACAGTTTTGCATCAAGGTCACAGTGACTCTGACCTTTGACCTTGTGACGTCAGTATCATCATGTATGTATGATTACTGTATTCTGCGGCTGTAGAAACATCCTACAGCTGCAATCAGTCCTTCTTCGCTTTTGCCAACTGTGTCTTGTCCTCAGCCGAAATCCTTAGCTTCCTCAGGTCCATTCTTGACTTGAGTGTACCGAGTCCTGCTTTCTTGAGGTCACCTCGTAACACGCTTAGCAGATTTATGCAATGACGTCCTCTCCTGGGTTTGTATTTGCTGGCTCCAAGTAGGGCGAATTCCAAGGCTCTCTGTGCTGGTGTCTCTTCTGGCATCCTTAGCACATGGCCAAACATGGACCATCTTTGCTGGTTGACTTTTACAGACAGTGGCGACGTATTACATATCTTGTATAGTGCATCGTTGGAAATTATGCTGTCTGGTCATCGGTATCCAGTGATGGTGCGTAGATGTTTGCGGTGGCAGGCATCGAGTTTGTCTACAGCTGCCTTTGGTGCTGCCCAGCTGTTACAGTTATACAGCATCAAGGATACACAGGTTGCATTGTATAAACGTAGCCTCTTTATCAAGGGCATCTTTGATCTACGAATCCATAGCTTCCAGAAGGACTGGAAAGCTGTGTTCCCCATGACGCAGCGTGCGGAAATGTCAACAGTGGTGCAAAGCAGTGAGTTCAGGATTGTACTTTTCCTCCATGGTTTGGCGCTACGAAGTCGGTCGTCATTTTCTATAGTTTCATGTGGGTGTTTTGGATTCATTCATAAAGAGATTCTCAATTTTTAGTTTGCTTGCAGCTATTGGGAGACGTTCGTCAATGGGTTTCTTTTCCTCGTCTATGAAGTCCACATCGTCGGCATATTTCATCTCTACTGGCATGCCCAGTATTGATACTGGGGGGGGGGGGTTGGTCTTGTGGAACTTCGCACAGATTTCAATGCAGCAGCAAGGTAGCAGGTAAAAAGCACCGGAGATTGAAGGAAATTTCAATTTCCCTTTCTCTGAGATCTAATATTACTTCTGATACAGCTAGCCCTGATAGCTGGGCCCTAGGACTATAGACTTAGTAAGCTTTATCGACTCCTGGAACCGGATACTCGGCTCCCAACTGCCGAGTACCTGTTTGCCATGAAGCTCATATTGTTTGCATATCCACCAAACAAGAGATACCCATGGCTTGCCTCCGTGGGGCTGGGAGGCTGGGTCCGTAATAGAATGGTGAGTATTGTTAGATCTCGGAGAAAGGGAAATTGAAATTTCCTTCATTCTCCTTCAATCAATACTCACCATTCTATTACTTCTGATATACACCAGATTTAGTCAGTAACCTGGTGGGAAGGGGCAAGCCATCAATTGCTACTTTTGCCCCTTGGAGAAAGAGCTAGACTTAAACTTGATTAATGGAGACCTAAAAGGACCATCAAGTTAACGGAACCGAATCACATTCGCATCACTGCGCCCCCTCCCCCCCCTTTTTTTTCTCCTAAGAAAAGGGAGGGAGAGAACTCACGAACATGCATCTCGCCTGAAAACACAAATATGCCAAGAGGGTTAACTGCTCTTTGCATATATATATATATATATATATATATATATATATATATATATATATATATATATATATATATATATATATATATATATATGTATTAGCCTGGGAATGAGCATGAATATATAAGATGAATGAACATGATATATAGACATAATACAAAAAACTCTCAATCTTGAATTACCTCATGATATTTGGATTTCAGACGTGGAGCCTCCAACCGTTCACTTGTCCGGCCATCGGTGACACAATCTGGTTGATATCCTCTCGCTCGACCATGTCTGCTTCTTAATTCTTTCTTACAAATGCCAAAAAGGGAAGAAGAGCAGTATGGTCATATAGCTATCGTCTCAAAACAGCTAAAGCGAGTGGATTGGCGGAGTCTGACACATCCCTCATATAGTAATCCGTGAAAGAGGACTCACAGTGCCATTGTGCAACAGCCATGATGTCCTCTAATGGAACACCATTGAAAAGGGCGGTAGAGGCGGCTATTCCTCTAACATCGTGTGCCCTTGCGCATTGCACCTGGTGCCCAGTCGCAATCTCATGGGTAGTCTGAATGCATTCGACTATTCAATGAGAGATAGAATCCATGGATGCGGCGCCATATGGCTTCTTATGGCAGATCCACAGATGTCTATCATTCGACCGTAACGAGTCTGTCCATTTTTTGTACTTAGTCAAAGCACGGACTGGGCAGACACTGGCATCACGATCAAACCTACTTAGTTTCGGTATAATGATCGGTTTGCCGGGATATCTCAAAGATCGATTCTTTGACATATACTCTGCTCTTGGCAGTAGACACAGACCCTCTCCGGAGACAACAAATCGGTCTCTCTCTGCTGAAAGCGCATGGATCTCACTGCGCCTTCTATCTGAGGAAGCTGCCAATAGAAAGACCGCCTTTAGAGTCAAATGCTTTAGAGTAGCCAAACGCAATGGTTCGAAAGGGTGCTTCGCCAGTACATTAAGCACTAACGATAGACTCCAGGCTGGAATGACTACCGGTTGTCTCGGTCGGAGATTGCTCATTCCATTCCCCATCACATTCAACTGGGCCACCTCTGGACTATCCCTGTTGGCTTGACAAGGGATAACTGATGCCAAAGCTGACTTGTATCCAGGAATTGTGACAGGGGCTTGTCCTGAAAAAAGAACAGCTCACAGAGAAAGTCTGCTATTTGCTGAATAGTGGAATGAAAGGTATCAATACCCTTTTCTTCACAACAGTCTGTAAATCTGTTGACCTTGTTGTTACATGACTTGAGGGTTGACCTCCTTCTCGCAGCTGCGATGAAATCTGAAGCTTGTCGAGAAAAGCCCTCCGACGTGGAACGTTGTTTGATAACATCCACGCAGTCAATTTGAACATTTCGGGACGCTCGTGTAGGAAGCATCCCTTGGCCTGGGAGATTATGTTCGGAATCTCGGGTAACTGCACTGGATTTTCCACCAGCAGATCTAGAAGATCCGTGAACCACGCCCTGCTGGGCCAAAATGACGCTATTAGCAGGACCAGGCATGATTCCTCCCTGATCTTCACCAATATATTCGGTAGAAGAATGGTGGGTGGGTACGCGTAAGCGTGCATCCCTCTCCAGCTTAACGCCAGAGCGTCTGTATCGACGGCATTAGGATCTGGAATCGGCGAGACATAAGTCATGATTTGAGCATTTTCCCTTGTGGCGAACAAGTCCACGTTGGGTTTGCCCCAATGCTCGAAGATCATGTGAAGAACTGGAGGTTTGAGAGACCATTCTGTTGGCAGAATTCTCTGACTGCGAGACAAACCATCCGCCAGAATGTTCAATCGCCCAGGAATATGAGCTGCTTTCAAAACAACCGAGTAATTCCTGCACCATTGAATCAAGTGCCACACTTTGATACATAGTGTGGGTGACCTGGTCCCACCTTGGCGATTTATGTATGATACTACTGTCGAGTTGTCCGACCGTATCAATATCGCCTTGCCCCTGACTTTTGGAAGAAACTTTTCCAATGCCAGTTCCACCGCCATCATTTCCAACAGATTGATATGCAGCTGGCTCTCTTGGAGAGTCCATGTGCCTGAGACCTGGTGTTCTCCCAGGCAGCCCCCCCCCCCTCCATCCCTCCAGCGATGCATCTGTGTACACGGACAGTTGGGGTGGGGTAGGTGCAGCGAAACTCCTACTACGAGATTCTGACGCATTTTCCACCATACAAGATGCGACATTATTGGCTCCAAAATTAGCACCAGTTTTGACAGAGGTTCTGTTCTCTGTTTCCACAGAGACATTAGATACAATAGGATAGGTCTTCGCACCAGAGCAGCGTATGGGATTATCTGCTCCATGGAGACCATCATGCCCAGCATCTGAAGAAACCGCCTCGCCTGAACGTGGTTTCCCAATCGAAAACTCTTGAGGATGGCTAACAGAGACACCACTCTGGGCTCTGACGGGTAAACCCTGCCCTCCTCGAGATCGAATCGCATCCTTAAATAAATGAACTGTTGAGTGGGTGTCAACTCGGATTTCTCCTTGTTGACTATCCAGCCTAGATCTGAAAGCAACTTCAGAGTCGGAGCAGTATCAACCTCTAACCTGGCTGACGTGTCTGCTTTGATCAGCCAACCGTCTATGTAGATGTGAAGCAACTCGTTCTCTTTTCTGAGAAATGCTGTCACCGCAAGGACCACTTCCTCAATCCTGCCTTTACCGACCTCGGAGTTTCCATTTGAAACCGAGGCGTATGGATAAACCAATTTAATGGCCTGAGATTGAGTACGGGTCTCCATCCCCCTGTGCTCTTGGGGACAAGGAACATGTTTAAATAGAAGCCTGGAGTGTTCCAGTTTGCTGGTTTTATCTCTCCCTTCATAAGCAAACCTGACACTTCGTTTTGAATGGCTTCTAAATTGTCTGGTTCCCTTGGAACGGGTGTCCAGACAGGTGCCAAAGACAGATTCTGTAGTGGAAAGTCCCACCACTCTGGCATGTACCCCTGGGATAACCATCCCAGGACCAGACTGTCTGATGTCACACCTCGCCAAGCCTCGACGAAACGCATGAGCCTTCCACCAACTATAGATGCCTCGACGCCTAATGGGGGTGTCTGGCTCGCGATCCGCTCCCCCCCCCTCTCTCTTGACGAGAGAGAGAGAACCATTTTGGTCTTGGCATGGCCGGTCTAACTGGCACCGCTGTTCCTGTTGTACAGGTGCGGTCCAGGCAGATGCGAAGGGAGCCCTCGTATGCTCAGGTACGATCCGCTCCCTTCTGTCCGCCCTTTGAGGACTTCCCCTTCCCCTTGCCCTTCCCGCCTCTTGGGCGATCAGGAGCAACATTGGGGAGGGGAGGGGCCCCCACAACTTTCTTGGCTTTCTTCGCCGGAGGCGGCTGAGAAAACCCAGTAGAAGCAGAAGCAGCACTAGGCTTAGCTTTCGCCTTGCTTTTGTGCTTTTTCTGCTGCCCGGTCAGCGGCTTGACTACAGCCCCTAGTACGTGCATTTGATGCACTAGCTCTAGCTGCAGATTAACCACCAACCGATTCTGCGCAATGCTGGCCGTGTCCTCTAAGATGGCCCGTGCCTGGCCACCAAAGATGCTAGGGCCTGTTAGGGGCGTCCCAAGAAGACGCTCCCTGACGGCAGTAGCTGGACGCATATGGTCAAGGACCATCTGCCTCCTGGACTTAGTCACATGTGCCTGCACCCTTGCCAATGCGTCCATAGACAGCACCAGGCCGTCATTAACGCACGAATGCACCACAGGTGGCACAGGGTGGCCTGCCCCCGCTTCAGCCCACACCGACTGAAGAAGACGATAAGAGTGGTTGACAGCACTCATTGCTGTCCTCACACCCTCATCACACAGGGACAGGACTTCATTATGGTGTACCTGAGCTTTGTCCACCAGTGCCGGGGCGGGGCCACCTGCTCCAGCACTCCGGACACCCAGAACCCAGCGGTCATCCTCGGTGACCGATGGGACAACACCATACCTGTCGTATTCCCCCTGTGGAATACGACACCTCGCCCGCACCTCCCTGGAGGCCGCAGGAAGCTGGCCCTTGGTCATGAGTTGTTTGCTATAAATAGCATCAAGCAACTCCATAAACCTTGGATCCAGTCCAATAGACTGGATCCGGGCTGCGGGCAAGATCCCCGTCCTAATCGATGTAACCGATGGATGGGGTGCATCCTCTTCAGCCGTGGTCAAAACCACAGACGGGTCTACCCTGGCTAGCCAAGCCAGAGTTCCAGACCAATCTGTCTCCGAGGAGGACACTCCCGTGAACACGTCACCCGTTGACATGTTCACGGCCCTACCAGCAATGGCCTCCCGGCTAGGAGCCATTGCTGATATTCCAGGAACTCTACCGCCACCCCATGGAACACACCAGTCCACGGAGTAGGCCCGCACGGAAAACTGTGCGGACCCGTAGCGGTTGAGGAACGGTGGCCAAACACAGGCGCCAACGGCATCCCATGTCTGACCGCCGGACCAGGCAAGATAGGTGAGTACCTCGCCTGGCCAGCCACACCCGTCACTGTGTTGGTTGGCAGCAAACCAACCATCACGGGACCGGTGCCCGGTACCGGAGTGGCTTCAACCACGGGCGGAGCCGCTGCCCTGGCTTGCGCCAAGTCAGACAGATGGAGGACGGTTCCGTCCAGGATGGAATCGACCTCCATGCTCTCCACCCACGGCATCACAGGCCGCAGCAACCTCTCCTCCTCGGCCTCCTCATTTTCAGACCCCGAAGAAGGCGGACGGTTCCCATGCCTGACGGACTGGCCACTGCTACTGGACCACCCGGAGGTGGCCGCAGAGAGACAGAACCCATAAGGCTGGAGCCCGATGGGACTTCCAGGGGGCCATACGAGACGGCTCCCTCGGTGGCCAGTCCAGAACCCTGTCCAAGGACAGGGTCCGAATCAAACATGGGGAGAGACTGCCCTACAACTTTTGACAGCAGGGAAGACACCAGCGTGGGCAGAACGCTACGCAAGAAACCTTGCATAGCAGGACCAAACCACGCCGGTGGTGCCATCTCCGCCACCTCCGGTTGCAGATGTGGAATGCCCCCGCGGGCTGAAACAGATGCTCCACTATTTACTTTCGGACCGCCTGACCCTGCGTCAGACTCTGCCAAGTCCTTCTGGGCAAGGAACTTAAGCATCACATCGACCGACCACACTGCGCGAACGTTACACCTACTGTCAAGATTACACTTAGAACAGCGGAAACAGACATCTTCCTTGAATAGAACCCGTACAAATTTGTGGCACTCGTCACATGATGGCGGGGCTAACTTGGCTTATAAATAAGCACAAACCTACAATAAGCAAGCAGAACAAAACAGAAATGGAAGGCAGACAATTAATTTTCAAATATTTTGACCATAAATTAACTGTAACCCTCCCGCACCGCACCCCGCAACGTTACAGCAAAGGTCGCATTAATTATGACGACAAGAACGAAGCGGGCAATAATACACCCATACACTGATCCTCAAGGATGTATCACGGAACCAGGAATCATATCGCATAGCATTCCGGTATATTTACTAATAAATATAAATTATACTCTTAACGAAGGCCAAAACGATATGTGAGGAAACAACAAAATGTAAACAAACTGCTGTAGCACACGGTAAAACCGCAGGCCACACATCTAAATCAAGAATTTTGAAACCACTGATCATTGCAAACAGATTGTGATAACACGCAAAACTTGAAAATTCCAAAGTTTTTCTGGTACCAATTAAAGTACGCAGCACCTAAAATCAGATGCGCGAATTAATGAAACATTTTCTTCACATAAACATCCGAGTAACACGGGTGTGTCTTACGTCACCCGCTCGGATCTTACGGAGAACGACGTCAGCCGATTTTCGTGTTAAAAAACACCGTCAACCAACACCTAATTTCATATCTGCCGATCGCCTGTTGGGGTTTAAAGGAAGGCGATCATCTGGTATATTTCGTTGTTAACACACGTCCCAGATTCTTTGGGGTTAGAAATTGGAACATGCGACACAGACGAGATTTTGAAGACCTAAGTCTTTTAACTATGGAATAACATGGAAATATATGACCTGGTTATCATCGGCAGCATCCATGGTAATCCAAATATCCTTTTAGAGAGCGCAAAAAGCTATCACAATTTACAGTTGGGAGCCGAGTACCCGGTTCCAGGAGTCGGTAAAGCTTACTAAGTCTATAGTCCTAGGGCCCAGCTATCAGGGCTAGCTGTATCAGAAGTAATAGAATGGTGAGTATTGATCGAAAGAGAAAGACCATCTCCCTGTGGGGAGCCGATTGATGTCTCAAACTCTACAGACTTCACTGACTTGACTCGTACTCTCATCTCGGTGTCTCAAGCAGTAGTCTCACTAGTCGTAGCTCATCTTCATTGCAACTGGCCTGGTGTAGTACATCTAGGATCTTTGAGCGTTTAATTGTGTCGAAGGCTTGTGACATGTCAATGCCCATTTTGTGGAAGTCCCAGTGTTTGTACATGACTACCGACACAAGCATGCGTTGAGCCCTTAGAATGTCTGCGCAGCTGCCTCCACGTTTGAAGCCACTTTGACATGATCCGGTGAAGTAATCGATCTTGTCACGGATGCAGCATAGAGTAACATTGGATAGAATTTTCCGTATGCTGTTGAGGAGCACAATGGGTGCAGACTGGCTGGGGGCCCAAGTGGCTTCTTGGGCTTGGGTAGTGCGATAAGGGTGCCTTGGCCTACAGCGTCGATGGGAAGGTGGTGCATAAAAGCTGAATTGATTAGGTGCGTGATCGGTTTTGAGATAATGTCACTTGCATATTTGAATAGTTCATTGCTCATGCCATCAGGTCCAGATGCACGCCCATTTTTCAGGGCTTTAAGTGCCTTCTCAACTTCTGTTGTTTCAGTTACCGTTGAAACTTCTGTTGCAGCATCATCATGCTGCATCCTAATAGTATAGGCAGCCACATAGACAAGTTTAGTTGCAGTAGGATAAATTGATCCTGAAATATAAGCTGAGAAGCTTTGCTAAACGCAAAAACTTAACATTGTTGACGCCGTTGCCGTCGCCGTCGTCGTCGTGGTCGCCGTCGTCGTCGTCGTCGTCGTCAGAAAAGTGACACATGTGTCTCGCTTTCTGATTCGCAGGCGAGAGAGAAATTACATTCCAGATGATGAATGAGCTATATCCTAGTACCGGTGCGTCGTCAATGACAGAGTTCATAGAACTAATGCTTGACAACAATAACTAGATTGATCGGTCGATGACGTGTCACCGTAAATCCCCACATTCACCGCTTTGAACGTTTGACATACCCCACAACCCACCCCGGGGGGCGGAGCCAAATGTAAAAGCTCATATACTCCACATTGATATGGGTAACTGACATACCAAATATGGTTGATTTCCGTCCAACAGTGTCAGAGGCCCGGCCGTGCCAAATGTAAATGTGCTCATCCACTCTACATTGATATGGGTAACTGACATACCAAATTTGGTTGAATTCCGTCAAATGATTTAGGAGGAATGACAATCAATTTCTGCAGGTTAAAATTTGACCTTTTGACCCCTCTCCCGCCCCTTTGGGGCGGAGACAAATCTAAATGGCCTCTTGCACTCCGCAGTCATTGGAGTAAATCAGATATCAAATTTGGTTGAGTTCCGTCTAACGATTTCAGAGGAGTTGCATTACAATCAATTTCATGATCTTTTGACCCCATCCCCCACCCCTGGGGGCGAGGCCAAATGTAAATGTGCTCATATACTCCACATTGATATGGGTAACTGACATACTAAATTTGGTTGAATTCCGTCCAACAGTGTCAAAGGAGTGGCATTACAATAAATTTGTTTACGTTTTGACACCCACCCCTCACCCACCCCTGGTGGTGGGGCCAAATCTAACTGTGCTCATGTACTCCACATTGATATGGGTAATCCATAGACCAAATTTGGTTGAGTTCTGTCTAACGGTTTCGGAGGAGATGCATTACAATAAATTTCCGCAGGTTAAACTTTGACCTTTTGACCCCTCCCACATCCGCTGGGGTGGGGGTGGCAGAGCTAAATCTAAATGGCCTGTTGCACTCCGCAATTATATGGGTAACTCAGATATCAAATTTAGTTAAGTTCCGTCTAAAGATTTCAGAGGAGTTGCGTTTACATGATTTGACCTTTTGACCCCTGCCACGCCCCCTCCCCCCTGGGGGCGGAGCCAAATCTAAATATCATCTTGCAAAGCGGTCTCATATGGGTAACCCACATACCAAATTTGATTTAATTCCACCAAATGGTTTGGAAGGCGATAGCGTGACGGACGGACAGACAGACAGACAGACTGACAAACGGACGGAGGCGATTACAATATCCCCGACGTTTTTTTAAAAGGTGGGGATAATAACTACTACTACTACTACTGCTGCTGCTACTGCTGCTGCTACTGCTGCTGCTGCTGCTGCTGCTGCTGCTGCTGCTGCGGCGGCGACGGTGGCGACGGCGGCGACTTCTGCCATTAGTACCACTACCACCAGCGTACTACCTCCGCTACCGCAGTTGCTACTATAGCTGCTTCTGCTACTGAGAAGTTAAGCTCTGCGGTCACGCGCTCACGCACTCGCTCGCGCATATGCACTAGTACTCAGGCACACGCTCACTCATTAACGCACACAAGCCCGCAAGCGCACCCGCCCAAGCGCACACACACACGCACGTATGTACGCATGCACGCGTACCAACCCAACCCACCCCACCCCTGGTGCCTACCCTCAAAATGGGCAGGACATTAATATGTCATTAATAATAATTTGACTGGGAGCTGCTGGGAGCAAACGGTTCCAGTTAAATTAGTTTCAAAGTTTCCAACAGCTTTCATGCATATACAACTTGAAATTGAGATACTGGACTTTCAAAAGTTAAACCTTAAAATGGCATGAGAAATTGTTTATGGTGTAAGGAATATTGTGTTGAACATTTTAAAGCTAGTTCGATTGGGAGCTGTTGCTGTCAATGATAGCAACCGGTTCCAGCCAAATTAGTTTCAAAATTTTCAACAGCTCTCCTGTATAAGTGTCATGGAATTCAGCTGGGCTCTAATGGTTACATGATTTAACACTTTCACGAGGAAACAAGCCGAAACCGGCCCGTGTAGCGTTCTTGAGAAATGCCCATATGCAGACCAAGAAACGACTATTTTTGACAATTTACCACTGGGTTAACTGGATCGATAACCGAGCCAGTCATTCCAGTGGTAAATTTTCAAAAATAGTCTTCTCTTGGCCTGCGAATGGACAATCGGTAAACAAATATTTAAATTTTTTGACAAAATTTAGACATTAAAAAGGTTAAAAGGGTAGGCTATAATTCGTTGAGCATATAATTGGACGACAATGGAACTAACGTCAGTTGTGTTAACACTAAGACCGACCAAAGACGGTTTCTGCAGTGGTTTTGAAAAAATATCAATTTGCAGACCAAGATGACAATTCGTCATGACTGGAATGACTGGCTCGACAATCTAGCCAGTCATTCTGGTGGTAAATTTTCACAAAATAATCTTCTCTTCGTCTGCAAATGGGCATTTTCTTTGAGGAAATTTAAATTTTCTTAAATAAATTTGCTAGTTAGTGTGTTAATATGACTGCTTGGAGCGGTGGTTGGAAAGAAGGGATTAGAATTATCCTTTGACGGCCTTCAGTTGATAAGAGGTCTATCTATACTCCCACACCCTTAGGCATAATAAACACTCAGAGTCAATATTGACGCACAGTTTGCGCAAATATTTGTCAAAGTCGATGAATGACGCATTACATGTCCAAGCCATATGTTCCTTTGTTAGAAGTACAGTACAACCCAGAGATAACTTATTATGCTTTCAAAATAAAATAAAACGTACTGTTGATTATTTTGAACTTAATTTGATTATAAGACATTGCTGCCTACGGCAGCAATGTCTTTCAATCAAATGAAGTCCAAAAATATTCAACATAACATATTTACAACATGTTCAGAATTGTACCAACTAATATGTTTCTGGGGTTTTTTGTTTTGAAAATAACCTGACTTATTTATGAGCTGGATTGTACAATGGCCGTGACGTGCTGGAACATTGGATTCATGGGCGCTATTTATGGAAAACTTAGTATTTATAGATCAACTGTACAGATAGTCGTTTTTGCTGCGAATAACAGAAACTGCTTCGAATCGATTTGTTCTCAAGTCATTATTCAGCTATACAGAAACCGTAGAGACAATGTCGTTCACGCGGTACTGGCCCAAAACACCTCCCTCACCCCCACCCCATCCACCAAACACCGCCACACACCCATGGGCTTCCAATCATATTAATTTCAAAATATTCAACATATTTTCTGTTTGCTTGCCATGAAATTGAGATACATGTAATTTATCGGTAAAAGCGTTAAAGCTTGAAGGCAACGTATTTAACACGTTCTACGTTAGCACATACTGAATTGGTATATCCTGTGTTTTTAAAGCTTGGATCTTGTGTGCCTATGCATCTTAATTAAAAGATTGTGTTCTTAAAAGTTGATTGGACCCATTGGTTTTGCGTCTATGGGCTCGGGTGGACACATCGTTAAAAAGCTAAAGCCTTATCACTGAAGTCCAGAACGTCATCCTAAGAAGGCCTAAAGAGTTATCATGAAAGCGATTATTGGGTTAGTCTGCTCTGACCCCGCATGTCCATCCAGATACTTGCCTCGTGTCCAATTTAGGGTCAGTGCAGGCCCGAACTAATATTTAGCGCGTTCATTCTGTTATGTACTTAGAGCTAGGCTGATAATACAGGCTTGGCTACTGGGCCGGGTATGGGCTAATATCGGCCCGATAATCAGCGTTATCAGGGTGTTGGCTTGCAACGACACAGATAAGTTGATGTGAGTATAACAGCAGTGAATGTCCATGTGAAATTCATATTGTATCGTATTAGAATGTGGAATTGGAAAAAACGGTATTCGAAAATTACACATAACGTTCGCGATTGCAGGATTGCCCGTGGGTGCTCGCTCCCACAAAAGTAGTAGACAGGCCCGATCCCTTCGTGATGGGACGTGAAGGAGCTAAAAGGTCGCACCGGGAAGGGATCGCTCATTCTGCTACCCTTGGGATCCTTTCCAGTGTTTCCATTCATCTTATGACGTCATAATCAACTACGTGACGTATAGGATGAAGTCATACTCAATTACAGCGCGAACGACTCGCCGTAGTCCCTCTCAAACGCTCATTAGTCCGACACGTTGTACGAATTGTATATGTCTTTACTATTTAATAAACATGTCGAATATTTTGAAACTAACTTGGCTGGGCGCTGTTGCTGCCATAGGCCATAGGCAGCACAGTTAAATTAGTTTCAAAATATTCAAAAACTTACCTGTATAGTTTTCTGAAAAAGTTCAGAGATCGATCGATCTCAACACGAGCGAGGTGTGGGTGGAGCTTAGCTAGAGATGGACGGGGTATATCTAAAACTGGAAATGTCCATTGCCCGTGGGTGCTCCCAACACAAAAGTAGTAGACAGGAGATGGGACGGTGGAGTTGATGTCAATATTCGATGAATGCCCCAAAAGTTGTACCGTGAAGGGATCGCTCCTTTCCACTACCCTCGGGCGCTGCGTCTGGTGCACCCGCGTGCCGTGTGCCGCGTGCCGCTAGTCTTGCAATATCGATCCTTATTAATAAGCTTTGAATATCGGTATTTCCAATTTCTCATTCTAAAATGCTCCAATATAAATGACATTTACATTCTAAAATGGGATTAGAAAACATTTCTTCTTTCAATCGCTCGTTTGAATGCGGAAGAGTTTTCAATAGGCTATCGCAAAAGAGATCGGACATTAAAATAGAATTCCATTAATTAATTTAATTCAGCGGGCCATGGGAACTACAATAAGAAAGATAGGATGCATTATAGCTAGCTGCGAGGAAAATGATTTTTTTCTGTAACGTGGGAGGTTAGAATAGGTAGTCAGACAATGTGGCTATAGAAGTAATAGAAAGAACACATAAAGGCAATGGGTCCCACGCATATGATTACAACCTATATCACACACACACGCACGCACGCACGCACGCACGCACTCACGCACGCACGCACGCACGCACGCACGCACGCACGCACGCACGCACGCACGCACGCATCCACGCATGCACGCACGTTCGCGCCCACGCACGCACTTATCTTGACAAATACCCACAGAACCTTTCTTCTAGAAAAACCCTATCAGGACCAAGCACATTCGACAAAGTCAAAACTATGACTAAAATCTAGACTGTGGCGGCAGTTGAGTACCAGTATTTCCATCAACCACCTCACCCACCCCAGATATCGTAAGCACCACCACCAAAACAACAGTTGCTGCTGCTGCTACTTTATTGCAAGATAAACTTCTGTTGCTGCTGCTGATGCTGCTGATGCTGCTGATGCTGCTACTACTACTACTACTACTACTACTACTACTACTACTACTACTACTACTACTACTACTACTACTGCTACTACTACTACTACCACCACCACCACTACCACTACCACCACCACCACCACCACCACGACCACTAGTAGTAGTAGTAGCAGCAGCAGCAGCAGCAGCAGCAGCAGCAGCAGCAGCAGCAGCAGCAGCAGCAGTAGTAGTAGTATCATAACTAGGACCAGTCGTTGCAAATAAACATACCAGATTAACAGCAATCCTCGTCTGTCTCTCGTACACTTCTAGGTTCCTCTTGACGTACTCCATGGCTGCGTCCCGTGGGAGTACGTCCTGCGAGTTGAGTTGTGAGATTGGCGTGTGCTCATACACAGCGCCAACGTAAGTACGCACGGGCGATCCGGGATCGTAGATGATCGTAGCGTACGACAATCGTAACAAGCCGGTCATCGTTATCAAAGACAAGCAGCGTACAGCGTCCATTGTGTTCACGAATGGTAGCTTAATGATGCAATAATTACAGTATTCCATAATTAGCAACCACGTAATTACTGCTGAGTAATCCCAACGTCCAATGGCAAAGTTTGACTTGGTAATTAAACATGCATTTCCACGTTTGAACTGTTATTATATAAATTATATTATATAAACTGCCTGTCAATTCATCCGTACACCAACTATCAAATATAGCCTATTCCATAGAAATACATAAACTGATGAACACCATAGCGCTTATGATTTTAATAGGCTATTGAGGCCTATTTGTGAACAAGATCGCGTAACAATACGCATAGTGGCCTATTCACGACAAACACGTAACTGTTAGCGTTACAAAATTACATTTAAAAAATCTATTTAGTGTACCGTTCACTCTGCGTCCTAAATACTTATCTAATAGGCAACTATGTAGAGATTAAGTTATAAGGGGGGTATGCCTATATACACACACTGATTAAGGTAACGTGTATTCGAACAGCCATACCGCTCAGAGAGGCCTAGTTAAATAACTCGCCTACCCGAGTCCGAAACTCCGAATGCTTTGAAAGCGTTGAGTTATATAGGCCGGGCTTGAAATTCAACAAAATGTAAATTATCTGACAGGCTAGATAATAAGCGCGAGTCGGGAATATTTCAACAATGCGTAGAGTCTGACATATGAGACAACTGGCTTACAGATTTGAACGTACATATTTAATCAAGCAGAACACGTGGTAGTGTCGTCAAATCCACGAAAATGGGTCTCAGAAAGAAGCGCGAATCTTAAAATACATAGTCGTCGTATAAAATGTGCCGAATAAGAATCGATTAAGAGTAGGCTAACACGTACCGACCTTCCGTTATTCTCTCAAAATTCCTCTTTTGTTGCGGTGACCTGAAATATAAATACAGTGACAAAGATTAGACGTGTTACAGTATCCTAGCAACATAAATAAATATTAGACTTTGCGGAGGAGTTAAAAGGCAGGAGTCAAAAGGACAGACAATTTAGCTTAAATTTGTTGATCTTCGTCAACGTAAATCTTCCTAAAGTAAACCTACGGCTTGAATAAAAAGGAATGCACGATTGTTTAACATTCCGATATATCTGATATATCGGGGTTCGATGTAAAATCACGATTTTACGATGCCAAACTGAATAAAATAGAAATCGTAAGCAAAGTATGGCAACGTGTTTGTAATTTTGAGATTATTTTGACTTGAAGCTGTTGCTGCTTTAGACAGCAGCTGCTTTAGACAGCAACAGCTTCCAGTCAAATTAATTTCAAAATATTCAAAAACTTTACACTAAATTCCATTAACTATTTCCCGACCATTCCCACCCGCGTACCAGGATTTCCAACGTTTAGATATACGAGTAGGGAATATTTCAACCATGCGTATAGGCTGACATATGAGACAACTGGCTTACAGATTTGAACGTACATATCCAATATATATCGATACATCGCGGTTTTTCCTAATCTCTATATATCGTGATATCGTCCATGCATGGCGATATCGCGTACAATACCTTTACGACTGAATTTCCATCTTGTATAAGTGCTTCTTATTTAATAAATGCGTAATCATTTTGACAAATGACGCTACCGTTAAACTGTTGCTACTGTTTACACCATCTAGCAACAAGTTAATTGCAACACACACACACACACACACACACACACACACACACACACACACACACACACACACACACACACACACACACACACACACACACACACACACACACACACACACACACACACACACACACACACACACACACACACACACACACACACACACACACACACACACACACACACACACACACACACACACACACACACACACACACACACACACACACACACACACACACACACACACACACACACACACACACACACACACACACACACACACACACACACACACACACACACACACACACACACACACACACACACACACACACACACACACACACACACACACACACACACACACACACACACACACACACACACACACACACACACACACACACACACACACACACACACACACACACACACACACACACACACACACACACACACACACACACACACACACACACACACACACACACACACACACACACACACACACACACACACACACACACACACACACACACACACACACACACACACACACACACACACACACACACACACACACACACACACACACACACACACACACACACACACACACACACACACACACACACACACACACACACACACACACACACACACACACACACACACACACACACACACACACACACACACACACACACACACACACACACACACACACACACACACACACACACACACACACACACACACACACACACACACACACACACACACACACACACACACACACACACACACACACACACACACACACACACACACACACACACACACACACACACACACACACACACACACACACACACACACACACACACACACACACACACACACACACACACACACACACACAGGCGTTATTTACCTCTACCGTGTCACAATCGATAAATCGATCTATGGACACTAAATATGTCCCATCCATTAGATGAATGTTATTTCCTACTATCCGAGCTTACTACAAATTGCATTCGGTTGAAACGCTATGTAGGCCACCGCTGTATATATAGCTACGGGCTGGTCGAGCGGATCGATACAAATTTGATTGCGATTTCGTATGACGTGATAGCCGGCGACAGGTGTGAATCGAATATTCAATCACAGAATCGATGTAATACTTATTAAATTCGCGTAGGTGTACCAAGTAGGCTTTCTCCTATTGTGGGTTTTTTTGGAGTGAAATTTCATAAACGCATTCGAACAGTCTCATGATGGTTGTACTCTATGGGCTAATTCATCAATGTCATTCTTCATGTTGGGATCGATCGATCTCTGAACTTCCTGACTATCAACAGGTAAGCTGTTGAATATTTTGAAACTGATTTGACTGGGTGCTGTTGCTGCATATGGCAGCAACACCGCCCAGTCAAATTAGTTTCAAAATATTCAACACATACTTATTAAATAGTAGAGACATACAGTGCAACGTGTCGGACTATTAAGAGTTAAAGACGAGTCAGATATAATCATTTATGACGTAATGATTATAACGCCATCCTACACACCGCTTAGCTGATTATGACGTCATATGACGTCAGATTGATAGATGGATACTCTGTAAAGGTGAATTATTAGGTTAGTGGATTGTAGCGTGAATGAAGCGGTGTACAGTATGTATGATTACTGTATTCTGCGGCTGTAGTAGTAGAAACATCCTACAGCTGCAATCAGTCCTTCGCTTTTGCCCACTGTGTCTTGTCCTCAGCCGAAATCCTTAACTACGTCATGTCCTCTTAAATAGTCTGCACATAATGGACGAATCCTGCTTTAGCTATTTTTACCTCGCCCACCTATAGCTAAGCTCCACCAATACGTTGCCCGTGATGTGATCAATCGATCCCTGCACTCTCTGAATCTCAATTTCCAGAAAACTACACAGGTAAGCTGTTGAATATTTTGAAACTAAATTGACTGGGTCCGAGGTCAAATTAGTTTCAAAACATTCAACAGGATGGTTATAGTAAAGACTTACAGTTCGTACAACAACGTTTAGTCCGCCATCAATTAAGCGTTCGTGCCGGGATTAGCTATGTCATTCATGACGTACATGATTATGACGTCATCCTACATGCCACGTAGTTGATTATGACGTCATCAGTGGCGGACTGGCTCATCTGGCATTCTAGAAAACGCCTATCAAATTCAGTACATTGATAAACGCCGTATTTCTCGAAGCAATGTGGTCTTTAAACCCAGATGTCGAAATAGTTGGTGCTTTTAATAATCCAGACAACGCCATGTATTTTGACTTAATTTACAGACTCACGGAAAATTGAGGAATCAACACAGATCAAACACAATTCACGTGCATAAGCAAAGGATTTCAATGTACATTTGCTGAAGTTCGAAAACGTTATTAACAGCGCAGATGCACTTGAGAATCTTTGACATTACTATACTCCTTTATCAAAATATCTTGAAACACTGGCTACGAACATGCCAAAGGCGTGTCAGATGTTGATTTCAAGCGGTACTATGATAGAAACTATGCCAGAAAAGAATTATATGGGTCGAAAGAAGCAGATAGCGCATTTGCTGATGGGGCAAACAGCATTTGCAAAGAAATTGACGAATTTGCTATGTAGAAGTGGAAAACAGTTTGCCAGGGAAGTGGCGATGAAAGAAAAAGGAACGCATCATGTGAATATGCAGAAGACGAACGTGTGGGCGACAATCTATTGACTAAATATGGAATTCACCTTTAAAGTTTATCCATCCATCATATGACATCATAATCAACTAAGTGACGTGTATGCTGACGTCATTATTCATGATGTCATTAATGATTCGATATATTCCGTCTTTAACCCTTAATAGTCCGACACGGTGTACGAATTGTATGTCTTTACTGTTTATAAACATTCTGTCGAATATTTTGAAACCAATTTGACTGGGTGCTGTTGCTGCCATAGGCAGCAACAGCGCACAGTCAAATTAGTTTCAAATTATTCAACAGCTTACGTGTATAGTTTTGTGGAAATTGATAGTCAGGGAGTTCAGAGATCGATCCATCCCAACACGGACGTCGTGTGGGTGGAGCTTAGATTGAGATGGGCGGGGCATAGCTAAAAGTGGAAATGTCTATTGAGATATAGAATGTCATATTGAACATCATATACGTAATAGCCTTTCATCGGGGTCCCAGGTAAAACGGCCTGCCCCTTTATTCTGATTTGGCCTGTCTAGGTTTACAAAACATTAATGATATCATATGTAATGGGAGGCCTGATGTAGAAATAACAAAATTATTTGTACAATACACAAATGTGATGAGAAGATAGGAATTGACATTTCCACTCTATCCATCCATCATATCACGTCATAATTAACTACGCGACGTGTAGAATGGCATCATGAATGACGTAGATAAGTACGTCACGAACACATAATTGAAGACGGACTATGCGTCGTTGGACGAATTGTATGTCTATACTTTGTATTTAATAAAGATTCTGTTGAATATTTTGAAGCTAATTTAACTGGGCGCTGTTGCCGCCTATGGAAGCAACAGCGCCAGTGGTATAGTGGGGTTCTATGCGTTATTGTTCTTCCCAACAGGAGGTCTTCGAGAACAATGGTTTTTTCAGGAGAACAAAGGAAAAGCTTGTGAAATGGAATGTTGAGAACAATGGCGACCGTAAGCACACATTTTCTAGAGAACAATGCCGTCTATAACGCCACTTTTTCTAGATAACAATGGCATCCACCCGCACACGTATTTGAGATCTCCATCACTCTGGAATGTTCTATTATTTTGAATTAGTTAACCCTTAAATGTTGTGTATTTTACGTTTAAATGTAGTGGTGGCGCTCCCCCATCCGTGGTTATCTACCGTTGTAAGGTAAAAATAACAAGAGGCCCAAGGGGCCTGTGTCGCTCACCTGGCACATTTACAACTCAACTAATCTTTATGGAGTTTTACATCAATCAGTGCCACTTCCAATGACTTTCAGTGAAATGGTTATTTTGCAAAGGTTCTTTTGAACAATATTTAAGCAAAAATAGAAGACATCAGTACTAACAACAGAAACTGATGACATGCAGTCAAACTTGTATTAAAACACCCCTCAAGTGAGAATCAGAAGACGGCCTCTTATGGTAGCTGGTTTCTTAACCCTTTAATGGTCTTGATTTTTCAGTAAAACAAAAATTTCAGGTTATGTCTATTTGCAGGCCAAGATATGGAGCATTTTGAAAATGTATCACTGGAATGACTGGCTCGATTATCGAGCCAGTCATTCCAGTGGTAAATTTTCAAAAATACTCATGCTGGCCTGCAAATCGGCATTCCCTAAGGCCACTGCAGAGGCAGGTTTTCGCTGGTTTGACCATTAAAGGGCTAATAAAGTTTCAAATACATTGCTTAATTGCATTTAGCAAATGAAGGAAATAGTCTTTAAGGCAGGTGGTCACTTAACCCTTTCACCCATAAATCCCGGAAAAAGTATATTCTTTATGATATAAAACTTATTTTGTTGAATATTTTGAAATTAATTTGACGTGAAGCCGTTGTGCCTTATGCAACATTGGCTTTCCGTTAAACTAATTTAAGAAGGGTTAAAAGAGATGGTCTTTATAGCAGGTTCAACTGAGTATATTCCAAACCATCCTTTTAACACGTGTACATCTTGCTGAATGGCCAAGTTCGCGATGCTGCAATTTATTTTAAAAAGAATTTGACTTAGTCATAGCTGACTTAGGCAGCAACAACTTTCAATGAATCAAATACATTTCAAAATATTTTAACAGTATAGGTATAAAGTACACAATACATATCTTAAATATTTAGGCAGCAGTTGCAGGGAAAAGGTTAACCTGTTAATTTAGTTTTTATCTATTATGGTAATAAAAGCTGTCATATGTCAATGGATGGTGGAAATAAAACTCCAATTGCACATTAATTAACCATTTATCCATTGAATTTAAGAAAAGTTAAATTTTCTCTTTGCAGACCAAGACTATTTGTGAAAATTTACCACTGGAATGACTGGCTCGTTAAAAAGAGTCCATCATTCCAATGGTAAAATTGTCAAAAATAGTCTTCATTTGGTCTGCAAATGGACATTTCTCAAGACCACTGCCGTGGCCGTTTTTGGCTGATATGATGGCTAAAGGGTTAACCGTTTTCCTAACCTAGCAAAATAGGTAAGATATTGTGTCCTCTGATATTGATAGCCAGGTGAGCTAATAATAATAAATTGATATGAAGCGAATCTTATTAACGCATTTAACTGGAAATCATTCGCTAAGCTGTTGCTTAACAGCTGTTGTGTAAGCTGTTGCTGTCAATTGTATAACAGCAACAGCACTGTCTATGACAGCAATGGTCTTCAGCAATGGTGTTTACAAACTGTACACCAGCCTTTCTAATACTGGCTTTGTAACAATTAATCTCTAGACATTGGAGTGACAAGGGTTGAAACAGTCATGCTGAAAACTGTTGCTGCACTTGACAGTAACAGACATCATCAGCAAAACCATTTTCAAAATGTCCGTCACCATGCTACATGCTATCCAACAAAACTTGGGAATAGCGCAATACTCAACTAAATTCATTGCCAGAATTAATTGGCTTTAACCCTTTAACCCTCAAATTCATTCAAGACAATTTAAATTTTCTCAAAGAAAATGTCCACATGGAGACCAAGAGAAGACTATTTTTGAAAATTTATCACTGGAATGACTGGCTCGGTTATCGAGCCAGTAATTCCAGTGGTAAATTTTCAAAAAACGTCTTCCTTTAGTCGGCAAATGGACATTTCTCATGACCACTGCAGAAGCCGTTTTTGGCTGATATGTGTTAAAGGGTTAATGATGAATTAATTAAATAAATCTTTTAGAATCAGTATGTGACTATGGTACACTTCATCAGCTCACTACCTCACAGGGTATTAATTTCATTTCAATCCTGAGAATTAGAGTCGTGGTTTTAAATTACAAGATTAAATGTTTTCCTATGCTGGCTAACTATCTAAGATATGTATTGTGTATGCTGACATATATGACTTTGAATATTTTGATATTTATTTGACAGAAAGTTGTTGCATTCTAAGGCAGCAATGGCTTCCAGTCAAATTATTATGTTGAACTAATGAACAACTGCTGCTAAGTGGGTTTGGTCACTCTGTCAAATGATTACAAGGGTTTTAGAATGCAGTTAAACATGCTATAAAGACCACCTATACTAAATGCCAATTTTACTACATGCCTCCAAGCCGTTTATCTGATAGATTCAGAAATGGCATGGTTGAAATCAGCATACTCATAACCCTGTATTAAACACATTTTTGCTTCAAAATCCATCAAATAAAAAAATCCAATATGGCCGCCAAACATGCTGTATTTTGATTGGCCCACTGCGGCCATGTTTTTGTAATGGATCAACTTCCCTTGAATACACTTTAATGTCCCTTAATCCCTAATTAGATCTGCCAAATTTCGATCCCTTCAGCGGTTCTTGAGAAGCTGTTTTGGCTAAAACTAGGTCAACCAAAATGGCCGCTGAACCATTTGACCAATCAAGTTCCCTTGAACAAACTTGGTTCAGCTCTTGCCCTAGATCATATTTCATGGGGTTTGTTTCAATCCACCAAGCGGTTTCGGAGATGATTTTGAAAGACGTTTTAAAAAATCGGCCAAAAATCAAGATGGCCACCGGCCAAATTGGCCGATCGGCTTCGTTTGAACAAATTTGAATCTCTACAACGTAAGGATGCTTCCTGCCAAATATAATTGAAATCGTCCCGTAAGTTCTCGAAAAGTAGACATTTTAAATTTCCCATTGCTTTAGTATGGGAGCTTTTGGCGGGAAAATGATCCAAGATGGCCACCAAACTGTTTATCCGACAGCTTTGAAAATTGAAAATCCAAAAAACTTATATAAAACCAATTTCAGCCTCAAAATCCATCAAATAATAAAATCCAATATGGCCGCCAAACATGCTGTATTTTGATTGGCCGACTGCACCATGTTTTTTGACGGATTAACTTCCCTTGAACAAATTTTAATGGCCTTTAGTCCCTAATCATATCTGCCAAATTTCGGCCTGATCCCTTCAGCGGTTCTGGAGAAGAAGTCGTTTTCGCTAAAACTAGGTCAACCAAAATGGCCGCTGAACCATTTGGCCAATCAAGTTCCCTTGAACAAGTTTGGTTCAGCTCTTGTCCTAGATCATATTTCATGGGACTTGCTTCGATCCACCAAGCGGTATCGGAGAAGAAGATTTTTAAAGACATTTCCTAAAATCGGCCGAAATCCAAATTGGCCACCGAACAAATTGGCCGATTGGCTTCGTTTGAACAAACTTGGATCCCTATGCCCTAAGGATACTTCCTGCCAAAGATAACTTATATCGGCCTAGTGGTTCTTGAGAAAAAGTCGTTTAAAGGAAAAAGTTGACGGACGGACAGACGGACGGATTGATGGACGGACGGACGGACATATGGACGGACGGACGGACGTACGCCGGACTGACAACGGACGGTCTCCATGCCATAAGCTCACTTGGCCATTCTGGCCAGGTGAGCTAATAAGAGAGTAATGTAAAAAAATAGAGTTTAAGAGGTGGTCTGATAATGGAGGTCGTAGGAGTAAAAGGTTGAGGATGTATGAGGAATTATGGTAGGATATTGATGTATATTTTGAAAATAATTTGACTGTTTCGTCGCTAACGTTAATTTATTTGTAAACTATTTTGTAGGATATTTAGAGACTAATTTAACTGTAAGCTGTTACTGTCTTAGTAAGCAACAGGTACCAGACAGATTAGTAACAAAATATTAAAAATCATCTTGTATTAATGGTATGTAGTGTTCAGATGGAATGGTAACCAAGACTTGGTGGTGATGGATTCATAGGATTGTATCCTGGGTTAAAAAAAGAAGAAGTTAACTCTTTCACCGATGAATTCCCCATTTCTCATTTTCATCGATACCATACAGGAAAACTGTTGAATATTTTGAAATTGATTTGACGTTGCTAACGTTAATTTATTAGTAAACTATTTTTGCTGAATATTTTGTAGCCGTATTGACTTTTAACCGTCATTATGCACAAATTGTTTTTTAAATACTTAATATTTCAACAACGTCAGTCATTTTAGATGTTGTACGATGGTTAAAATGTGGTCATCATATCTCTGAGGGTCCGTATGTTTATAGAATTGTATGTCGAGCATACTTATGTGAAAAAGATTATTTGTTGCGTATGATTTATCCACACATCTTGAATAGCCATGAGATCAATCTTGAATCGAGCTACAAACATACCATGTGTTAATAATGAAAGAACATGTTAGTACCTCAAGTCTCGTACTACATGTTTTTTAGAAATATTCAAAATTACTGTTGAATTATCACCGATGTTACTCACTAGTAGATTTCACTTTGTAGTTGCGAATGCATACAGCTTTGTGCTCTGGATACAATATTGTATCATTTCCTAGTTCTTAGCCGAGTGGACATATGTACTAATTCCCTTGGGCAATTATTAGAATATCACGTTTTGGTGCGCGACTGCTTTATGCATATTTATGGTGTGTTCGCGCATTACTCATATTACCATTAAACATGTCCGCTTCCTTCGCTTTAAGGTCATTTGATGTTAGATTTTGTCAATGTCTGTTTCCTCACGAACTAATAATGTCGTTGGTATGTACCACGATGAAAGGCGTAACTCTAAGTCGAATATGTCGTTGAATGCATCTGTATCAATGGAAATCTGTTACTGATCCATCATCCACAAGGGTATCCTACTTTTTTTCGCATACGTACTCACACACATGCACGCACCTGATGCACCAACACACACACATACTGCGCATACCCTAACACGTGTTACGATACATGCATGATGACGCGCGCGTGGTTCTATGTGGTTGCCCCTTGTCACCCGTGTTCCCTGGCCCCTATGCGTGTACATCATGTGTGCGTCTTTTTTTATGCACCCGTTTGTGTGTGGGTGTATGTAACATAATTTTGATTTTTGGTGGCCCCTTAAAAAAGAGGCCTCTTTTTTATTTTTTATTTTGATAACGTAAATATTTTTATCTCAATTAATGCAAATGATAACTTCTGTTTTGTTTGCTCCACATACACATACAACAATCATTACGAAGTTGGTACTTCACATGCAACCATTTGTTGTAATTGCGTTCGTCTGGATCCGCTAGATAATCTCTCCAGCGGTTACGGATTTCATGCAATGACATTTAAAATGGTTGCCGTACTGGTACCTCTTTATATTGGTTCCATTCGATGCAACCGCAATTAATAGGCATAGAACCTATTGTTCTCCATTGATCGCATAATTGAGATTCCATTTTATGTGTTTTGTTAAGTTAAAAAAAGCTGTATGCCGTACTAGTCACACACATTTCGCTTTTATAGCTAAAATATGAGCTGTCAGTAAAACTATCTTTCCAATCTGAACACACCCTTATTTCGGTCACATGTTTTTTCTCCACCGCTTAAAATTAACATCATCGGTTTTCAAAACATTACTATTGCTCCATGTTTGAATGACATTTTTTTATAGAAAACTGGAATTGATACACAGGGTTCAATTACAGAGCATGTCATATGGTTTCCTCTGTATTTAAATATGTCCACATTTTGTCATTGTCACGATGTGAATATGATTAATTACGGATCTTTGGATCATTAATTTAATCTTTTTTTATATCAAAATAGTGATAATTGTGGATGGATGGGTGAGTGGTGAGAAGGGAACACGAAGAAATAATAACATATTTTTACAAAATAAATGTATTTTTTATTGACACGTGCATTTTTATATGATAAATATTAGCGATATTTATTCACGATAATTAAAAAGAAAACATAGTGCATAAATAATTATACATTAAATATGATCAATTTTTCTGTCCATTCTTAATCCTGTGCATCAGACGTTTCACTATCGCGTCATCTTTGTCTCTGTTTCTTAGGGCCCATAATATGTGTTTCATTTGTATACCTCTCGAACGATGGTATAAGAAATATACGCAATAATATCCACAAGTTGTCATCACGGCTGGTTTATCACATACATTGTTGTAATAATAGACACGCGTACGGTGTCCATTTTGTACATTTGATATCATTCTTCCATCAGAAGGACATCTTCCATAAGGATCAAATTCAGCATTTCCATTTCTACTGTAATAAACTGCCACCCAATGTTGTCCGGATTTATTACTGGGATGTGTGTTTATTACTAATGAGGCCGGGTGATATTTAATATGTGCGGGTACATTGTTAATTGGAAAAAAACTGAGAAAGTGTTCATTCGTTTTATTGTCGCAGAATAATAGATCCTCTATTTCAAATGTATTCAACATATGTGTTAATAATCTGTTAATACGTTAAAGTCTGATCCAATTTCTATCGTATTATCAAATTCAGCATAGCAAATTACATTGGTTGTAGCGGCAAGTGCTTGAGCAAAATGGAAGACCACTCTTAGCGAACCAGTGCATGTAGGGTAGCGATGCTCTGAATCAGCTAGATCTGGCATAAAATCCCATGTGAACAATGTGGTTCCATGTCTGAACTGCGTCTTATTTATCAGGTAGCCACGGTCTTTGAATAATGCCCCAGTACCACTGAATAGTGAGAAATAAGCGTCCGAGTAAATGTCGTCGCTAAACGAAGGACGTATTGGCAATGTTGTAAACTCTTCTCCATTTATATACCATGTAGTGTAGGTAGTGTTATTGTTATCAAACTTGAATGGATTTTTATGTACCACACCATTATAGGCATCATTAGGTACAAAAGCGAATAATACTCTAGTAGGTAGCTGACCAATAAATATATTATCTCTATCGATGCTCATAACACTGCTAGGTGCTGTAAAAGTCTTACACACTACCCTGCGAATAGGAGATTTTGCGCTTGTCTGTCTCAGAGTAACGGCGTGCGCCACTAACAGATCTGATGATGGGATAACTTTGCGTACAAATAAGTTAGCCGACATTATTTTCAATTTAGGCCTCACTCCTTCTGCGGCCATAATGGCGAACGCATCTTTACTCCTCTGTAGGCGCACTCTTAAATCAACGGAACCGAGCAGGAATCGGTCCTGCAGAAACATAAAGCTGTGTATGCATCCTATTAATTGCACCATTTTACTCTACGCCATCATTCTTCTACGTGCTTGAAATCCTAAGTTAGTATCTGCGATATTATCAAATTCGCCGGCATCATCTATTTTCCATCCAGCAAGTTGTAGATGCGAGAATGCGGCATCGCTGCCATAATTTAATAACGGCTCGATGTACGAGCGCTAAGCATAATTTTCGTTCGAGTCACTGACACGCTTTCCATTAAAAAACCCATCCACTTGCGAGAACATCGTATGCAAAAGATTATTCGCAGGCGCTATCAGGTCATTTGCCTCGAGTGTCTTTTCATCATCATTTCGATCGAGCTTTACTAGCTTAACTTTAATCGAAAGATAAGATTGCGTAATATCTAAATATCTATCGGCAGACCCACTGACGTAAAACTTGATCGGTACACTATCTGATAAACTAGATACAGGCTGAAATTGTTCCCATTTTGCAGACTCCAATGTCGTGACTATGGGGCGCATCTGAAAAATGTCTAATTCGCTCTTCGAGCACTTGCAGATCTGATTAAGTTCCATGTTGTTTGTTAATTAAAGATATCAGCTTGTTTTCTCTGACGTCTATTGCGACCCTTCCTCTTCGGTATCGCACGCATTGACTGAGCATTACCTGTGTTATTCCTCTTTTTACGTTTAGGTTGAGGTGGTCTTAAACCACCTCGCACCGCTGTTACAGCTTCTGGTATCAAAGACTTGGCAACACCACGTGCTCTCAATTTTAATGCCGTTTTAACATTTTTTCCAGCCATTACGTCCTCAGCTAGTCCAATTCCAGCACTAAGAGCTTGTTTACCTACAGATTTAGCTACATTTTTTGCGAAAGGTATTGCTGAACGTAATAGACCACCTAAGATATTACCGAGTCCATATCCTGATTGGTATCGTGCGCCTACAAAAACTGGAATACGTCCATGACCCGCTTGACTCGCATAGTAATGAGCCAGCGCTGGTGCATTCATTCTTCCTCTAATCGTCCCTCTTAACACCCCTCTCATTATCGTTGTCGTCATTGTCTGAAATGCAAACAGAGTACACTTGACGATTATCCGTCCTTGAATTGGACATTGGCGCCAGTTCTATCCGTTATAAGTATTCCAATAGTATCGATGTAGTTCTTTGACACAGTACGGTATTGAATATCAGGAAACATCCACTGACATATATCCTTTCCTCCATCTGTACTAGAAATGGGTATCACTCTGAGTAGTGGTGCAGAAGTATCACCTACCACGCTGTGTGAGACTACATCGCAGTATATATACATGGTCGTAGGGCCACCCTCACGATTTGAACGAAATGATTCTTTAAAGTCTATAGGTCCCCTATGTATTTTTCCTCCTTCGAATCCGATTAAATTTGCTACATCTCCACCTAAACGTATAGCGTAATTATCTTTAACTGTGAGAGAAACTAGATTCGCGCGATGCAAGTAAAAATATTTTTTTGTGTCTAAATCTTGCCTTGCTCTCTATCTGGCCATTTAGATAGTCTACCATATTTTTTACGGCATAGTACCCTTTCAGCACATTGATAAATGGAGCTTTTGATTGCACATAATGATAATTTTCGCTTTTACGTGAACGTTTTTACCGTCATTATTTGTTTGATCATTTCGCACATCTTTTCCCCGAGCATTTTGTGACCGTTTTCCCCGATCGGCAGGATGTTGATTACCGAAACCATCTTTTAAATCTAGTGGAAAAGCCGTTGTCTTTTCTATTTCTGACGTGCTGGCGACATCTTTGCTAATTTCTTCTGGCGCATCGCTATCTTTCTTCTTCTTCTTCCTTATCTTCTTCTTAGTAAATGCATATATTTGTACAAAACTTTCCTCCACAATAGTAAGCCAACTCCTCGGATATAACACACTCGAGAGGCCCACTTCCCATTCGCCATCTAATGTTAATGGAGTTTGCAGACGTGTTCGAAACTCTGATATCTTATTGTCTGGAAAGAATTGGGTACTACTATTGCTCAGAAGCGTTATGTAAAACTGATCCTTGTTCATTCTGAGTTGAATGATGTATGGACGTCTTTATGCACGGACTAGCCAATATATACCCTAGACATCCACTCAAAAGCGATATCCATATGCCTGATTGCCCATTTTGTATACTCAGATTCACGATACATGTAATGATTACGATATAAATTATTATAATTTGAGCTAGGTATACTATTTCTTCTTTCGGTACTCACGAACCCATCATTCGCCACATGCTCTGATCTGATCTTTTCTCCATATATTCATCCACTTTACCAGATACTCGCGTTGTCCCTTTTTATTTTTTCTACTTTTAAGTATTTTTTCCACAGCATACTCTTTATCATTTTCTTCTATCACTTGTTGTATCTCATCACGATAAAAAGTACCAAAAATTAGGTCACCCCCATAGTCTTCTAATTTATATAAGTATGGATATTTGTCTGTAAGCGCCTCACGCACCTTAAACAATTCGCGACTCCATTGCCCGCGATATGCTTTTTCAAATGGCATTTTTGCTTGTTATATTCTAACATGGGCGCCTTGAGTAGGGCTGTTTTTAGATTTAGAATGTTTCTTCATCTTGTTTCCATATATATTTCAGCACGCAATTAACTCCACACTATGGTCAACTTCGGTAGGAGCCATGCGCGTATTGGAATGCGTGGTGTTATTGTATGCTGTGACTAAACTAGGTAATACATCGATATACTTTCGTGTATTTTTATGTGTCATGTATCTGTATATTCGACCCTTCAGTGTGCGTTGAAAACGCTCTACCATTGCTGCTTTTGTTTCATTTTGAGAAGTGTAGACATGTATTCCATTATCTTTCAAATATTTTTTCATTACACGGTTTACGAACTCACCCCCTTTGTCTGTTTGAATAGCATGTGGGCGACGCCCGGTATGCTCCAATATTGTTTCTAACCCTTTCTTGACTGCCGACGACGTTTTACTAAACAGGCATTCCACCCATGCATATTTTGAAAGGGCATCAACTACGCATAGCAAATATAACACATTGTTGTTCTCTTTTGCCAGCATACCCATCAAGCATAGATCTGCATGCCATAGTTCATCAACGGCTCAAACTCCTATTTTTCGCCTGTCAAACTTTGTTCTCTGCAGTCTGTGTAGGGTATATACTTCTTGGGGTTTTAACCATTTGTCGATGTAGTTGCGAGGTATTTTACCTTTGAATGCATTATATAGCTTTTCTTTCCCACCAAAAGATACGTAATGTTTCGGATCAAAATATACTTTCGCCAATTTAGCATCATTCATGACTTATCTAAATTTACCCACACCGGAATTGAATGCTGCTTTTTCTTCCTGATGTCTGCTAGAGAACTCTTTCTACGTATTCTTTTGCTCACTGGCGTAGACGTGTACTCACTGGCGCTAACATCCTTTTCTGCACCATTATATATCTGTCTCATCATTTTCTCTTGCCCTACAAATCTGCGGGGTATGTTTAGGTCGCGCAACAGATTAAGAAACTTTCCCTCTGCTTGATCATGCATACCAGCCATAAGAGGTTTACGCCCATGCGCTACTACGTTTGTAAGCAGGTCGAGTACATTACTTTTTGGGAAAAACGTCCACTCTACTGTCACTTCGCCCAAGTCATTAACGTGAAAACGTTCAGGAACCGAACGTAAAATATCAATTACTCCACTGGCTTTTGTCTTGTACGTTTGTGGTATTCCCCTCATCGTACGTTCAAGTATTTGTGCCGGCAGTGCATCATAGTTAGTTATGGGATGTAGAGATAACGGTTGATATTGTTGTTGATGTCCTTGCATTTGCTGATAGTAATGCCTATACTTATCCAATACTTGCGAATATGATTTTGCTTTTTCATTTTCAGTCAGATCGTGTCTGGTTAATATATTGGATCTCTCGTTGTCGAGACTCATAGCTTTACGTATCGATGGATCTGTCTGTAGCAATGATATTTTACTCTGTTCATTTAAATTACCTATCAATTTGTGAGGAACTAGCGCCATTTTACGTGTATGTTCCATCTTTTCACGTGAACAGTTTACCAATTAATGGTGCTAGCTTACCGATCACCGATGGTAATAAGGCTCCTAAAAATCTGCCTGTTTGTACCAATTTTCTTTTACGCGCATATGGCACACCGCGACTAGTCAGCATATGCATTTTCGCTTTGTATTTACTCAGCTGCTTGTATCGTATTTTAGTGAGATGAACATTCCCACGTAATACGTTTAGGCATGATTCGCATAGTACATCCATCAATTCGTTCGAGCACTGTTTAATTACATCATTTCTGATTGAAGACTTTACTTTAGCCAAATATTGCAGCATAGGTAAATCGCGTTCCGTTTTACATGATGCCATTTTTCTTAGGTATGTAAACGTAGCACCCCTCCTTCGGATGAACAGATGAACGGAGTCTGATATTGTCAGGTGTCGTCTGTTTCAAATCTAGGAGTAGATATGGGTGAGGTTCGCGTGTAGCATCCTTATATGATTCGATCAAATACTTTGTATTGCGTGGGTACATCTGATTAGATAAAGAACGAATAGATGATGCATCACGTGGATTCTTAAACAATACCATGTAATGACAGTTAACTGATAAGTAGCGTTGATTGCGCAACTTGTGAAACATATTTTGTGCGACAAATATTATGCTACAATTCTCATGGTGAGAACGTTTTGTAAATAGGTCAGCCACATTCTCGTCGCATTTATTCATCAAATCGTCGAGCACCACCAATGTTCTGCAACTTCTGTCTAGTTCAACATTCACACCCTCTTTAAATTCAACTTCCTTAGCCAAATCGTTATACCCATCTTGCCATGCACCATAGCAGTACACAATCCTCTGTGGAGGGGGAGTAATGGCATAGGGATCTCTTATTAGTGCTTTTATCATCTCAGTTTTACAGCACTGTGTTGGACCGCAGACAATCATAGTAAATGGGTGATGTAACGACATATTGCAGTCAAGCATTGCTGCCATTGCATCGGCACATGTGTGTTCATGTACGACTAAGAATGTATACGCCCATGCGCATATATATATATATACCTTAGGCGTGCGTGGACGCGTGTGAACCGTCACTATGATGTAATATGTAGTTACTCTTCTGTGTATACTTTATCAATGCTTACTTGTTAGCGAGAATTATGAATTGTGACTTCGGATACTTGTGACATAAGAGAAATGCTATGTACATTTAAAAATGCCCCCTAAATTAGGAGCAATGCTACGATTGCTACGTCAGTTACTTGAAATGCAGGAGAAATGCTATGTACATTTAAGAATTGTGACGTAAAATTTTGAGAAATGCTATGATTGTGACATCAGATACTCGTGACATAGGTGAAATGCTATGTACATATAAGAATTGTTATGTAAAATTAGGAGAAATACTATGATTGCGACCTCAGATACTCGAGATGTAGGAGGAATGCTATGTCCATTTAAAAATTGCATCATAAAATTAGGAGAAATGTTATGATTGTGACGTCAGATACTGGTGACGTAGGAGAAATGCTATGTACGTTTAAGAATTGTGTCGTCATATACACGCTACGGAGCAGAAATGCTATGATCATTTAAGTGTATGATTATGACATCAGATACTTGTGCGACGAATCCATGACATCTTTAAATATTTACAAAAATAAACATGATTTTCAGTGAATATTTTGCCATGAAATTGAACAAAAAACTGTCTAACAGTGTTTTATTTAAGTATGCGCTATTCAGCTCACTCTATCATTCATTCACCTGTACCATTCTTCTCTAAAAAATAGCGATGGCACACGCCATAAAGTGCCTCTGTCAAGTGAAAAGCGGGCATACCAACGCATGCGGATGAGGCTGGGGAGTGAATAGCGAGGCACTAGTGACAGATAAAGAGAGAGAGAGCTAGGTGCTAGTACTGAACAAGCGAAATCCCATTTTAAAACTTTTTTATTAATACAGACATCAATAATACATATCGTTACAAAGATACGAAAAAACACACCAAATACAACATATTTTACAAAGCTACGATTGACAAAATAAAACAATTAATTATCGTATTTTTAAAAATAAAATAAAATACGTATATGATTTTATTAAAAATTATCCGTGTGTTTTAATGCTTAAAAACACGGTTAATTTTAAATAAAACTAAATAAAATAATACGCACATAGAGAAAATATTAATTATAGTTATGGCGACAACATCTGTTTTTCATATATTACATCCACAATGTACCTATACCATTCCGTCATACACATATGGTACAGTTCAGTACAATGGTCACATATATAGTGATGGCAGGCTAGTTGAGCACAATATTCGGATTCGTCCATTTCTAATAATGCTGCCTCATTATACAGTTCAAAATTGTCAATTAGATTAAGGTCAACATCAATCCCTAAACAAGAATGTTCACGTTGACTCGGATGATTTACTAGACATCCGTAACAATCTCGCACAACCAGCGAATGTATCTTTTCACACAGCATGAATGTGAATAATTTCTGACTAATCTTTTGCACATGATCCTTAGGACAATAGTGGTGTGGCTGCCCCATAGTTTTACAATAGTGACACAGTTTGTCGGTATTGTCATCGACGAGATTTAGTTTGTCATCGCTTAAAAACTCATCAAGGTATATAGCGTCCGTAGTAAGCGTGGCATTATTAGACATAGCCTCACCACTCACGTCGGGTGGCGCGTAAAAGTTAGGTAATGCTACCAGCAAATTACTCGCGTTCTGTTTCAATAATTCCCACTTGTTGTCTTGCCGGTATAATCCGCAATGTGTGGCACATCGTTCTGCATCAGAGCAGAAAAAATAGCATATGTCAATACACGGAAATTCGTCACAGATAGAAATACGAACAGAATTGTCCAAAGAATATGTAAATAGTATGCCTTCTTTTTTGCGTGCACGTTTTACTGCATCTTCAAAATCTGGTATGATCTGTAACAGCTGTTTAAACGCTGCTATGCTGAGATATAAGCCACATTTAGTGGGATAACCGTCAGGATGAAACTGCTGTAGATCGATACACCACTTTTCACCAAAACGTATTGTTCGCGCTTTATGCAAATTACCAAGATCACACCAAAACGCAGAGTGATTTAAATATTTAAAGCAAGGATCAGACGACATCGTGGAGAACGAATAATCATAGCGTGAAACTGCTGCATTTATATATCATTAGTAACAATAACGACCAGCTGCACATGGATTGTATGACATCTGGCATAAATACCATGCACACAATGGCTTACAGAGGAGCATGTGCATTACAATGACATACATAGACACGCTTAATTTGAATTTATGGAGTGCATTTGTTCAATCAGTAATGTACATATTCACATGGTACAAGACACCGTCTTGTACCATCGCACACTTTATGAGCAACAACGCGCATGACCAACTTTTAACCATTACATGGCTGAGAGACTCGGTACACTAAAGTCGATGCGTATTATCGCTGGATGCACAAAATATTTTGAAAACTATCTGACTGTAAGTTCATGGTGGATGACAACAACTTTCAGTCATAATATTTTTGTGGTAATATAAGGCTTGTAATGCGCGCGATAACTAAGCATAAGTTATGAATGAGAAAGACATCGATTAATGTAGCTTCGCAACAATAATACGCGAACCCAATGCACTATGTCTATCCCATATTCGGTTAACAAACCCTGGCTAATTTCAGACATGAGTATAATTAATTTTGTCATCTCTTAAAGCAAACTGCATGCTCCTCATAATCAATGCACGCATCTTATCCTTATCAGCGTTACACAGACTAGCAATATTTGTTATCATAGCGTGAGCAGCTAGTGCAGCTTCGGCGGACATGGATGACACTGACATTGTTTACATACTGACTGGATGTAACCATATGGTACTGATGATAAATCTCGTTTTCTAAAGATGGGTCTGAAAATCTTACTGCTATTCACTGAAAGAATTCTAAAATGATCAGTGCGCATGATCTTTGATGGATAGCTTAATAGTACACTATTACTATCCGTAATTCCACAATCGTTTATAATTTGTTCATTGGATTTTTTCATTGTATCAAAATTAACTTCTTTTAATTGTTGGGTACCAAGTGTTAAACCTTTAACCTTCATCACCTGTTTAACGATCGATGGATTGATGCGACGCTTCATTTCATAACCATAGTTTTTTGGACCGAGTGCGCAAAAACTTGTTAGTTCGTAATCGGAGGGGATTTCACTTGTCCAAGAACCTAGATAACCACTACGTTCTTGAATGGTTGGCTCACCTTCATGGGTACTAAATACCACCGAATCCATATCATGATAGGCTATGCGGTGTTCGAGTAAGGACATTACTTTGTACAGTTTTATTCGGCCATAGGCTGTCATGAAAGATGCAAGAATACAGTTGGTATTTAATGGTGACTGAATGTACTCATCATTGACCGAATAGGAGGCCATTAGAAGACTATCATTCAGGAATGTAATGGAGCATACAGTTTTACTTTTATCATTCAGAAGGGAGAGTAGACCTTTACATGTTGATGTCATGCTATTCTTTTTATGATCACGAAGAGAAAATCGTCCCCACAAAATATTCAAACAGAATTTAGCAACAAAGCGTAAACCAGGGTTATACAATATTTTGTCAGGGTCGAGCTGTATTCCTTCATGTTTATAATAGTCAGCCATGTAATTCGCCTTTTCACTCTCACTACCGACACAATCAGGATAACTTTCCTGTTTAATTTTCAGAAAATGGTTAATGTATTCTGAAAATAACCTCATATTGCGAGGACGCATGATAATGCCATACCTCATACATTCTTTTAATGACATAACCGTTGCGTATAGCTAACTGTAACTCTGGAGTAGTCCATGTCCCACATAAACTGCACTGTTCTTCTGTATGTTCGCATACAGAAGATTGTTAATTTTTTGTGCATTGGTCGCATAGTACAAACATGAGGCACGAATTTATTCGAGCAGGTAGCACGGGAAAGTAAAAATCACGAGGTGGAAGGACTTTGCATTTAACAAGACCAAAGAAGTCATGCACCGTCTTATCACTCAAGTCATCGCCTCTTAGAACCATATATGACCCTTCAGGAAAACAACATTGTTTCATCACTGAAGGATACATGGAAACGCAGTCTAAATATTCGAGTGTGGTATGCTCATCCGCTTCCGTAAATAAATGAATCGCGGATGTACGGCCACCGAATAGCACATCACGTGGTGATATTGGGTGTGCTAAGTCCAATTCAGTGATAAAATCGTTTAGCTCGGAGAAATCAGTGACTTGTTTCTTAAAGTCGCATTCCCACATAATTCTCACCGTATATCCGTGCGATTCAAATAAAGAAATGCGACATTGAAGCACGGAATATGCTTCTTCATATGTCTGATCACCATATGGTGTATATGTCGTATCCCGCTTATCACCGCAACAAGCAGACTCATGTCCGTGGAATTTACATCCTAAGAACTCGTAAAGAATATTTTCAGATACATCAATTCCATCCACATAATGTCCACATATTTTCTGTTCACCAGCATTTAGCGCATTTAAGCATGTTTTGCTCTTAGTGAGAAATCAGGTATAGTCTGTACGCTCTAAGGCCAAAGCCATAAAGCACGATAGGCCGCATTACATGCTCCTGCTAGCGCTATCCCTGTCACAAATGGGTTTTGGCCATCCGTTGATTCAGAAAATAAAGGCTTAAATCTAGACATGGCTAAACGTAAGACAGTTACATCATCATTACAATATTCGATGAGATTTTTATCGACATCGTAGCACTCGTGTCTAGATATCTGGTACCAGCGATCAAATTTGATTAATTCATTCGCATTCATATTTTGTGAACAGAATATCTCCCTCTCAGGAAAGGGTATTACCTTACCCTAATATTGAGGCATGTTGAGCTGATGGGGGAAATGTCCCCTTACGAACAGGAAGATTAAAAGCATCGCCCACCTTACGTAATGAAAGGGGAAAAAGTTAATGGAATCGATAAACCGAATAGTACCTACGTCAAATGAGAGAACTGAACGACCGCGCATGATAATATTTGTAGGTTTAAGATGCAGGTCAGTGGTTTTGCAAATGCATTGAAGGAGTAAAAGAGAATCATAGGCACGTGCATTGTGAGCGATCACCAAGTAGTCAGAGAAAATATATTTTCTATCGATTCGTTTACCGACACGTGCAGCCTTAACACGTGTCAACCAGCTAACGAACTGATCCACCGCATCTAACCCATGAAAGCGAACATAGCCATAATTCATGCATCGATGACATGTAGAGCAATCATCTTCGAGCGGTTGCTCGAAGCACGCATCACAACATATGTTGGCAACCACGAGATTGACCTTATGCTCAGCTAGAATATTAGTATTGCTACTGTCGATAGGCGATAAATATGTTTCTGTATCGTAAATGATGTATCTTTGAAAACATTCGTGACCACAATTGTCAGCATTCGTATGCATAGAGCGTGCATGGGATAATGACATAATAGGTTCTTCAATTACATTATGATAACACGTATGATTTTCAGTAATAACATACTTTTCTTTACACGCGTGACATTTTGTCATACCAGATACGTGTTCCTCGTCATCTTTACGTATGCGACTGAAACAGTGGGGGGGGGGGGGGCATGACGTCACCATTTCGCAGGTCCCATTAGAGAGGTGGTTCACCATACATTGACGGTTATAAAACGTACGATGACAATCAGTACACATTATCTTATGCGTAGCGTCTGTAGAAGTACAAGATCCTTTATCAGAATAAGGTGTCTGACAACTATGACAGCATGCAGAGCATGAGTGATCATGACCGTATGACACATTACACCGCGTACAGTAATTACGTACCATAAGAAATGCGGCCATAGACGTGATTAAGGATATATGATTATCACGTTCTGAATGCATAAGATTTATGCACGGTAAACTCGGGGAAGCACTACCGAATAGGCGTTCATGCGTTGACTCTGAGTAGACTTGAATAGAAAATTGATTGCGAAAATGTTCCTGAAATTTGTTCCAATCAGTACTATTAATTTAGCGTACTGGAATACCACAAGCTGTATGATATTCACGCGCCATATGCATCAAGTAAATTTTATTACGTGTCAAATTATTCCATTCTTTTGCAGAGATTAATTTGTTCATTTTCTCAATATATTTTATTCCTAAAAATATTCCTGCCGCGAAACAGAATGGATATTCGACGCATATGAGCATAATACATTTTTTTATATGCATGTACACATCTAAATCAGCTGAATGTAAATTTAATAAATTTAATTGTCTAGAATCGATCGCACCTAGGAGAGTATCATTTCACCCACCTGAGTTGTAGTCCTCTACACGAAAAACGTGAAATTCAAAACCCTCTGATAACCTACAATCAGTTTTTGACTGAATGGATTTTCCCACTGATTCTAAAATTATGTCAGGTGTAATTTCATTCCATAGCCTAAAATCCATCACTATCGGCATTTCTAAAGAAGGGTGAATCAACTTGATTCTCACGTGATCATTTGACTGAACATTACTATATTCGCTATACGTATCGAGCAAAGATTGAAAGATGCCTGCCACGAACTCAGAATGAGAAAGTGGTGTATCGGCTATAGGATAACTTTTAAAAGATACATTATATTCAGTACCTTCGAGATGAAACCTTTTCCTGCGGTATTTGCGAACAGTCTCCACAGATATATAGTCGGTATAATCAACTACCGACCCTCCAATTTGAGCATACTCATAGTGTTGCAAATAACGATTAAGTACATCATCTGTAAGCAGTATATTCTCAGCTATACATTGACTGATTTCATCAGTGATAAGACTACTTTCATATGTCGAATGATTTGCATGTGTGTCAATAAGAGTTTGATGAGTAGGAACAGCAATGCAATAAGTGGAATCGTTAGGAAGGTATGCTATATCCAGAGATAAGTCATTAGCCGAAGGCACAATACAGTCAGACACATCGTCACATAAATTTAGGATGGTATCATTAGGAAGACATGATAAATCCAGCGATATGTCATTAGAAGAAGGCACAATACAGTCTGGAACTGGCGCAGCATCAAATAAATTTATGTCAGAATCATTAGGAAGGCATGATAAATCCAGTGATATGTCATTAGCAGAAGGCACAATATGTACAGGAACTGGCGCATTATCAAATAAATTTAGGTCATAATCATTAGGAAGGCATGCTAAATCCAGAGAGATATATCATTAGATGAAGGCACAAGAAAGTCAAGAAGGGATGCATCGTCGAATAAATTTACATCGTAATCATTAAGAAGGCATACTAAATCCTGAGATAGGTCATTAGCGAAAGGCACAACGTCAATTAAATTTAGATCGTATCCATCACGTACATCGGTCGAATAATTAGAATCAATTACGTCACATTCATTATGAGGATAATTAACAAATGATGATGGTATGGTACTCAGATCAGGAATAGATTGTTCAGGTCTAGTATGTGCGGTTTGATCATCGATAGAAGCAGATTGTGTAGGTATGATTATGTCATAATCGTATAAATCGTCCAAATAATTGAAAAAATCAGCATCGGTATCAGACAGTTCAGGAATGACTTCGCGTAATGCTACGTCGTTATGTTCATCAGATACATGCGGAATTGAAAAGTTGGGTTCATACACCATAGATCCCAGATATAAAAGGTTATCCACATGTTCATTAGGTGAATAGGGTTGATCCACATTTAATCTTGACACATCAGAGTCACGCATCCGCTGCAAAATCACATTAACAGCATCATCACATTCTTTAATATCGGCACTTAAATTATCTGCCATTTTGTTATGTGTTTAACACGCACTTATTTACTCCTCGTTAATATAAAAATTTTTAAACTATTCTCTTAAAATCTCTATACGATATCTCTAAAAAAAGAACAAATAGCGATAGCGAACTATACAAGCGCGCTTAAATACATGGAGAGAACAGCACCCGGCGAAGGCCGGCCACCATACCATTCATCCTCAGCCTCCTCCTCCTCCTCCTCCTCCTCCTCCTCCTCCTCCTCCTACGACCTCCCTTATCAGACCACCTCTTAAACTCTATTATTTTTACATTACTCTCTTATTATTTTTACCTTCCAACGGTAGATAACCACGAAGGAGGGGGGGGGGGGGGGGTGGAGGGCACGCTGCCACTACATTTAAGCATAGAATACACAACTTTTAAGTGTTAACTAATTCAAAATAATAGAACATTCCAGAGTGATGAAGATCTCAAATACGTGTGCGGCTGGATGCCATTGTTATCTTAAAAATGTGGCGTTATAGACGGCATTGTTCTCTAGAAAATGTGTGCATACGGTCGCCATTGTTCTCAACATTCCATTCCACAAGCTTTTCCTTTGTTCTCCTGAAAAACCCATTGTTCTCGAAGACCTCCTGCTGGGAAGAACAATAATGCACGGAACCCCACTATACTACTAGCGCCCAGTCAAATTAGCTTCAAAATATCTAACAGTCTATCTGTACAGTTTTCTGGAAATTGATAGTCAGGGAGTTCAGGGATCGATCGATTCCAACAAGAGCGAGGTGTGGGTGGAGCTTAGCTAGAGGAGGGCGGGGCGTAGCACAAACTGGAAAGATCCATTGACAATCTGAGCTGACACATTTGGCTAGAAACTGAAAGAAGCTTGAACGCAATGTGTCTGAATGGTATGTTTGCTTTGATAGACGGACAGACTGATAACGATAGTGAAACTGGTGTTATGGATGAGGAAATAGTGGCTCTGGCACGAACTATGTAAAATCTGTATACTATGCATGTGTTACTCGGATATCACCATTTAATTGGAGTCTGAAGTTTGAAGGCGAATCTGAAGAGTTGGACAGGTTTAATTTCTTCAGATTTTGTCTGAAGGCTCGACCAATCAGAACGTGTGCTCTAAAACGCCATCATCGTTGACGTCATCAGCCAGCAAGAAAAACCTCGATGTGTGGTGATTTTAATGAAAGTTCATGATTGAATGAATGGCAGGAGATTTGTTTGTGGGACTCGTTAAGGCCACTTTATACAATAAAACAGAGCAGGCAGACGGCGATACCGTCCATAGCGGGCGGGACATATTGTCTATTTCAACCCTTGGCAACGCTAATGACGTAGTTACCAACTTGGCAACGCTAATGACGTCATATTTTTTCTTCAGATTTTTGCTTCAGACTTTTCCATCAGATTTTTTCGTCAGATTTTTTCATCAGATTTGTTTGACAGATTAGCGTTCTTGACGAACTTATCTATGTCATTCATGACTGCATTAATTATGGCGTCATTATATACGTCACGTAGTTGATTATTATATCATATGACGTCATATGATGGATGGATAATCTGGAAAGGGTCCATTCCACGGCTCTCTGGGCATTAGCCACTAGCGGCATTCCCAGAACATTGCCAAACATAAACTATCAATGATGGGCCACATTCACTGACAACGGGAGTGTAATGCATACGGTGTATAACTGCATAGTGTTTAACTAAACTCGTCATTTTCAATATAAAGATTCAATATATTTCAAATAACTCAACAGATTGCATGCGTGGTTATTTTGATATTGAGGCGCTGAGGTACTTCAAGGTGCCAAGGCTAGATATAATAACAAGCGCCGTAACGCTCAGCTGCCTAAAATCAGAAGCTGCAGCTTAAGCTTTAGACGTGTTTAATTCCCAAATGACTTCAATATCTCTCTAAATATCTAAAGAAAATAATACAAATGGACTTTATTAATGTGTCTAATACGAAAATTATCAAGTTAATCAATATCTCGAAAACGTGATAGGCCAGCGTCATCTATCGGTGTCTCCAATACATATGAAACTTTGCATGGACCATAATGCTTGACACCTGTGGTAAGCATCATTTGTCCAGTGTAAATTGTAGACGCTTCTATGGTCATTTGACCGGATTCGGTTTGAATCGGTTAAATGATGGCGAAGAGTACTCACTGAATAATTTACTAAATTACGATTGGTTCCAATGACACAAATGACATTTGATCTATATTATCCGGAAAGTAGATCAGACTGACCTAGTTTTTATATGGAGCGTAGGTAGCCTAGGAGTAACGTGACCCACGCAGCAACCTAGAGGTCAATGGCTCTAAATATGACAAAACACGTGACTACTGTAACATCCTCTGATAACGCAGATTACTGGACCAGCACTGGGCCAATACGGCCCGGTATTGGCTCAGTCCAGGCCCAGTAATCTGTGTAACGGGCTTGTAACATCTTTATCCGCTTAGCTCTGGGTGTGAGAAAATGCTCAAGGGCCATAACTTCGAGGTTTGAAAATGCAAATACTTCATTTACACACTGCAAATATTGTACACTTCTAAATAATGTTGTATTGGTTCCAATGTCAAAATCCAACTTTGACCTATATTATCCAGAAGTCGGGCAGACTGACCTAGGTCAAGAGGTACACACCCACCAAATTAGAAGTCAATAGCTTTAAGTATAACAAAACGTATCACCACATTATTATCTTTCCGTAATAGGCCACATACTTGAGAAAACATTCAAGGGGGATAATTCTGATGTTTGAGATTGGATGAAGACCAATATTAAATGGCTATAGAACTATTTTGACCATATTTGCTAGAAATTGGTCAAAAGATGCTGAAATGGGCTGTCGCCTAACTGAAAAGTTTACTATTGAGTCCAGTGGAAAATTTAACCCTGAACCAATATTTTCCAGAAGCTAGGTTAGCGTTAGGTAAGTAGCTCACACAAGTTAAAAGTTAATAGATCCAAATATGTCGAAACGTGCCACAGAAGAAATATCATTCCCCATTCCATTGATGTTTTATGACATTAGCAACAAGAACAATCAGAGATTGCAGACCCACCACCCACCACCCACCACCCACCACCCACCACCCACCACCCACCCCCCACCACCCACCACCCCCTCACCCACCCACCTGCCCGTTCTCACATTGTAAAGATTTTTCCGACTTTCCAAATTTTTCTGGATTTTAGGGACATTTCGGATTTTCCTGATTTGTCGGATCTCGCCCAAAGTTGTGAGATCCTAGTGTAGCGTGATGGAAGACTCTTTGTTGTGTTAAAATTAGAGACAAATCGGGATAGCAGTTTCCGAGATATTCGTACATTTTATTCCAATCATGGCACATTTCTGTATTATGTTAAAATTTAAGCTAAATTGAATCCGTATTTTTTAAATACAGCTCCGGACATTTCCCCCCCCCACCCCCTGCCTGCCCGCCTGTCCGCCAAACCCGGGCACCCCACGGCCCGCACAGACGCACACACGCCCTTACGATGCGAAGGTAATCAATAGCTCGCAATATAAAAGTTACTGATGGATTTAGAAGGATCAGATATGGGCCATGATTTGGTTTTTCAATTGACCGATTGACTGACGTGCCGACCGACCGACCAGCTGACTGATCAACCGGTCAACTGACAGACCGATAGCATAACAATGTTCCTCCCATGCTATGCAACACAAAAATCTTACTGTTTAAATTACAGCAGCAAAACCTGTATAACGGACAGATGTACTGTTAACACACAATATGGAATAATGGCAGAATTTATTGAATCATTATATATGATGCTAGTCTATCGACAGTGATTTGTACAAAAACCGGAAGCATGCTATATATGGATTGCCAATCAAAAAAATGATTGAATTCATTACTAACGCTGAATGGTATGACGTCATTCATTCTAGGATAAGTGGATATTGAATAAAATATGATTTTAAGTAATGCACTAAGACTACGAACGCACACAGGAACATGTTTGTTCGCTCTCCCCTCCTCCCCGCCGGAACGTCCCCCACCCCCTCCAATCCGCTCTCTCCCACTGTCTCTTACTGCCCTCTCCTCCATTGCTTTTCACCCATCTGTCCCTTTCCCCGCCCCCCCCCCCTCTCTCTCTCTCTCCCTCTCTTTCCCTCCCTCCCTCCCTCCCTCCCTCCCTCCCTCCCTCTCTCTCTCTCTCTCTCTCTCTCTCTCTCTCTCTCTCTCTCGCTCTCACATACGTATATTATTTCTCACCCCCTTCTCTCTTTTGCACCAACCTCCCCAACACTTCATTACCACATACCAATTGAACGACGTCTTAACAAACAGCCTACGGCAAGAAAATTATCAAAATTAGCGCTCAAAAATAGACCTGAATCGGCCTAATTCGTGGCGGCAATTAGCCTACATGCAAAATGCGTATTAATATTAAGTTGTTCATCTGGCAAATTGAGAAAAATAAGGAATTAGGCTACCGCTTTCCCAAAACAATTATTATTAGCCTTCAGCTCAATAATGTCATCTTGAACAACGTAGCCGATTTACACATATACTGCGCGACGTAACCCTTAACACTCTACTATCAATAGGCTATCGTTTACTGTGACAATAGCAATGAGTCTGACCGGTGTACATTTTAAACAATGTTGGCGGACGATGTTGCTGTCTACGACAACAACATCTTCCACCAAATTTGTTGAAAAATGAACACCAGTTCATCTTTAAATTTTATTTCAAAATTTAAATTTTCTATTCTAGTGTGATAAGGGGGTATGGTCCAGGTGTTAATGTCTGTGTTGATATTCGTGCAACAGCTAATGCTATAATAGCCTGAAAACCTAATATATTTTAAGGATGATTTTGTTAATTTTGATGAGTTTTTTTAGGAATTCAGTTTTAGTTATGTCCCACCCATCTCTAGCTAAGCGCCACCCGCATTTCGCCCGTGTTGGGAGCGATTGGTCCCAGCACTCTCGGAATATCAATTTCCTGAAAATATACAGTTTAATGGACCGTTCCAGCTTATCCATCCACCATATGACGCCATAATCGATTACGTGACGTGTAGGATGACGTCATAATCAATGACGTCATATTACATCACGAACGCTTAATTGAAGACGGACTAAGCGTTGATATACGAATTGTGTGTCTCTACTATTTAATAAAACATTTTGTTGAATATTTTGAAACTAATTTGACTGGGCGATGCCTGTGGCAGCAAGCAACAGCACCAAGTCAAATTAGTTTCAAAATATTCAGTACCTTACCTGTATAGTTTTCTAGAAATTGATAGTCAGAGATCGATCGATCGCAACACGAGTGGGTGTGGGTGGAGCTTAGCTAGAGATGGGCGGGGCATATCTAAACTGGGAACGTCCATTACCAAATAGATGTACATCACAGTCGTGTTATTTAGCATTGTTCAGCCAATATAACCAATGTATTCACAAAAACATGACTTACACAAATCGCTAGTTAGTTAAAGTACACATGCCACAATACATCTAAGAATTATAGCGAAAATTATACACATTATCCATGATTTATGAGCACATTTAGCTATATTTTGCGATAATCTTATGATCTGGTCTGCCTACGATTGAGAATGGGCGAAATAATGATGGAAAGGAGTGATCCATTTCTAGCCACGCCCATTTCTCGGTCCCGTTTCATACGTGTTGTATTCGATGTATATACATTATACCCTGAATTTGCTGCTGCCACACTGCTGAGGCCTGTGGCCTTGATTCAACTACCAGTCGAATTAGTTTGAAAATATTCAATTGAATGTTTATTAAATCCTTCCATTGTCCCTAAGGCGGCTGATGGTGACCACCAAGTCTGACAGGCATTCGTGCAGACGTGTTTTTTACCCGCGTCGCTAGACGCAATAGCTAATGCGAGCGTGGAGACTTCGTCTTCTTCGTCATCTTCTTCTTCTGCATCTTTTTCTTTTTCTTCTTCTTCTTCTTCTTCTTCTTCTTCATCTGCATCATCTTCTTCCTCTTAAGGCATTCTCAGTGATTCGGGTTCTACTGAATGGATCTTCTTGTGTCTTGTGTGAAAGCTTGTCCGTGAGGTCCCAAACACGTCCCCCAATTTTGAGATCAAAAGCTAAAATTCAAAATCAGCAGATGTCAGCAACATTGTTTTCAAAATGAAAATTTTTGCACATTTTCAATAAGTCTGCTTCTATTTGAGCGATCTTCTCCGAACTTGGGTGGACGTTTGTGCGTGGGGACAGAAGACGTGTGCAAATTTGGGCGTCAAAAGTTAACGTGCAACAACAGCTTTCAGTAACATTGTTTTCAAAATCGACACTTTTGACGTGACGGTGTCACGGAGATCCGATTAAAAAATATATCAACGACGTTGGTAATGGACAAATTTGTCCCTGTTCAAAGATGTCATCCTTTTCCCCACGCCAACTGACGTGCATGCACATAGGCAAACTTGTGTCCCGACGTATCTGCGGGTACAGGAGATTATATGGATCTGGACTGAATTCTGGATCTACAGATGTCAGGTCGATCATCGGCAATCTCTATTGCTATCTTTTTAGATATCTAAGATGTTACTGTTCTAGATAGAAAGAGGGAGATAAGGGGGGTGGTGGAGAGTGGCAGGAGGGGAGTCGTAGAGCGGTGACTCAGTAAGGGAAAGAGTAGAGTGTGTGTGAGGGGTGGAGAGGGGAGAGAGGGGAGAAGTGGAGAGAGAGAGAGAGAGAGAGAGAGAGGGGGGGGGAGAGAGAGAAGAGAGATAGAGGGGGAGATATATGGGGGGGAGAGAAGGGTAGGAGGGAGGGGTGATGGAAGGGTGGAATATATGGGGGGGGGGGGGTTGACCGAGAGATAAGAACGGGCGTAACGATCACGATTGTTCAGATAATGGTCGTAGATGATTACAGGATGAGCCCCGGAAACGTGCTACAAATACAAGATTTTACAATTACATGGACACATAAATATAACATCTCCTGCTAAACGAGAAGACGATCCACAATTTCAGCAATTGCGACCAATGCTCGTGTTTGCAGAACACCATGTGAAGATCAACCAATTTTCCAGGAAATCTCTTATAACAGATAGCCCATGAAATATATAATGATAACATCAATGTCTAGGGCATATTGGTGTCTCGCAACTCAAGGATATGCTGCCGTATAAGTGAGATTCCTAAACAGCATAAAACGGAATATTGAAAATTTTGGATTAAATTTAAAGGTCCATATTCACATCAGAATGCTCTAAATAAAATTATTTAAATTGTATACATTTAGAAGCTTAAATTGCATACCTCAATGTAATGAAACGAAATAATTAATTCACACCAGAATGATGGAAAATAAAATTGTTAAAATTGCTTAAATTAGGTGCATATGTGTAATGAAACGAAATAAATTTTAACATATGATGACTCCATTCGATACAAATTAATATAATTTTTAAAGTTGCGAAACTCAAATAGTAATTTTGCTGTGAATATCCACCTTTAAATTAGGAGACACGCCAATATGTACAATTTACATTTCCAGAGTATTCATCTAACATCCGACGTCACATGACGTCATAATCATCTAAACGACGTGTAGGATGGCGTCATAATCATTACGTCATAAATAATCATTCTATTTGGCCGGTCTTTAACTCTTAATAGTCCGACACGTTGTACGAATTATATGTCTTTCCTATTTAACAAACATTCTGTCGAATGTTATAGGCAGCAACAGCATCCAATCAAATAAATATAAAAATAATCAACAGCTTACCTGTATAGTTCTCTGAAAATTGATAGCCAGAGTTCAGGGATCGATCGATCCCAACACGCGTGAGTGGAGCTTAGCTAGAGATGGGCGGGGCATAGCTAAAACTGGAAAAGTCCATTACTGATGGTTACAGATACTTAGGAATAATGTTCACAAAAATAAGGAAAACCCAAGTGAAGTTAACTAGCATCTAAAAGAACAAGTAAGAAAGGGTATGTATTGCCATTATCGGCATATCAATAACCTAGACTTGGCGATTGATTGCCAGCTAAAACTATTCCATGCAACTCGTGTGCCAATAGCTGAGTATCGAAGTGAAATAGGCAGTTACGAAAATTACTAATACTTAGAACGGATGAAATAATATTCTCAGAACAACTCCATCAGCTACGGTATATGGAGAATTAGGACGATATATCTTCCAAATTAAATTGAATTAGGACGATATGTATATATGCGTTCGTGCGTGCGTGCGTGCGTACGTGCGTGCGTGCGTGCGTGCGTGCGTGCGTGCGTGCGTGTGCGTGTGCGTGTGCGCGCGTGTGTGTGCGTGTGCGTGTGCGCGCGTGCGCGCGTGCGTGCGTACGTATATAATATTCAAAATTAAAATTTAATATAGAATGTTAAACGTCTAAGCCTCACTAATAGTAAGCAAGAGAAGTCAACCTTCATGTCAGATTCATGAATATATGTACAAACAGTATACAGAAGAAGGGAGGTATCACGTATAAATGGCTTTTTATATAGAAACATTATTAAATATCACAGGATATGAATTTCTCTGGACAGCGCAACACCAAATAAAAGCATGAAGTCAAACATGTGTTAATTAAATGATCAATTAACCCTTTAACACTCATATCAGCAAAAAAACGGCTTCTACAGTGGTCTTGAGAAATGTCCATTTGCAGACCAAGAGAAGACTATTTTTGAAAATTGACCACTGGAATAGCTGGCTTGATAACCAACCAGTCATTCTAGTGGTAAATTTTCAAAAATAGATTTCTCTTAGACTGCAAATTGACATTTTCTATGAGAAAATAAAATTTTATTGAACAAATCCAAGGGTTAAAAGCTTAAACATAACTGAGGAGAATTGAGGAATCCAGTTTTAGTTATGTTCCGTCCATCTCTAGATAAGCTCCACCCACGATCGGTAAGGTAACCGAACCGGTCATTCCAGTGGAGGACTTTCGGAAGTGGTCTCCTCTTTGCGTGTAAATGTACACAGGCTCAGCACAAATTCCCAAATTTTTGATAATAATAATAATAATAATAATAATAATAATAATAATAATAATAATAATAATAATAATAATAATAGTCTTATATGTAGGCCTAACAACCATTTACACAAGTAAAATATTGTACTTCTGTTTCCCCGTATGCCACGTTGTCGCTTGGGTGTAAATAAAGAAATTAAAAATTTTAAATGATTCGCCCGTGTTGGGATCAAACGATCCCTGATCTCCCTGAGCATCAATTTACAGAAAACTATGCAGGTAAGCTGTTGACTCTTTTGAAAGTAATTTGACTGGGTGCTGTTGCTGCCTCTGGCAGCAACAGCCCTCCAGTCAAATTACTTTCAAAATATTCGACAGCATATTTATTAAATCTTAAAGACATACAATGTGTAGAGGAACGGTTAGTCCGTCATCAATTAAGCGTTCGTGACGAACCTTTTTACGTCACTCATGGCGTATTTTATTACTACGCCATCCTACACGTCACGTAGTTGATCATGACGTCTTATGATTGATGGACAAACAGGAATCATCCATTAAGGAACTCTTCGAGGGGTGAGCGATATAATATTTTAAAGATGGAACTTTGTTTGGAACCAAATTTGCCAAAGGTATATCATCGCAATAGAATAGTTCTTACGGTGCCAGAATCAGGAAAACAAATCATCGGATGCCTATCGGAGTTGGTAGGTGGATCACTATTCCAGAATTCAATAAAAAGTGTAGTCTATGTAAATTATATAAACGATATGGTGAGTACCACTATATTTTCCTCTGTGACTTCTTTGGAGAAGCACGTCACAAACCAAACTACTATAAATTCCAAATTCTACTGCCGATCTGTAAACTTTAAGTGCTAAAATCACTTTGTCAGTTCCTCGCGAATCATTTTTCAAAGTATCAATCTGTGTATTGGCCTAGTATCGGCCAAATAGGCCAGCTAGGATTCCATTATGCGTATGCGTATGCGTATGCGTATGCGTATGCGTATGCGTATGCGTATGCGTATGCGTATGCGTACGCTCCCATCACAAATAGATAGTATGATTCCATATGTCCGTATGCGTATGCGAAACCTGTTCGTATCCGAATCCGATCGCTACATGTAGCGATTTTATTCGGATACGGACAGTTTTCGGATGTGGGATTCCTTGAAAATGACGTTTTCATTACGTCATTCATGGCCTTTCCCCAAATCGGCACTATTATTCTGTACATGTGTTCCAATATATAAGTTAAATTCATAGTAAGCGCGCTGGAATGTGAAACTCACTGAAAGGCTGATAGACTATTTTAGAACATATTCATGCTAGTAGTAGCAGTAGTAGTAGTAGTAGTAGTAGTAGTAGTAGTAGTAGTAGTAGTAGTAGTAGTAGTAGTAGTAGTAGTAGTAGTAAGTAGTAGTAGTAGTAGTAGTAGTAGTAGTAGTAGTAGTAGTAGTAGTAGTAGTAGTAGTAGTAGTAGTAGTAGTAGTGGTAGTAGGAGTAGTAGCAGCAGCAGTAGTCCAATTGATTGAATAAAACCACTACTTTCGGATACGCATACGCATACGCATACGTATAAATGGAATCACTCATTTGGATACGCATACGCATACGCATACGCATACGCAAACGCATACGCATACGCATACGCATACGCATACGCATACGCATACGCAAACGCATACGCATACGCGTTAATGGAATCCTAACTTAAAGGACAATTCCGGGATTGGTAAAAGTGTACTTTGTTTGAAAGATTATTATATGACTAACATAATGGATCCTAAATAAAAACAATAGACAAATAATACGAGTAATTATACCATCGTAAACATGGGATTATTTTGTCTCCCGGGCGGCTCCATTTTCTTGCAACGAGAGCGAGATTTAACGAGATCCTGACGTCATCCCGGCACCAACGCTATCTTTGCCGCGCACGAAGGTTGTACGGTAAATTTGTATATGCATGGAGGCCTAACATGAGCTAATTTGTAATCGTTAGGACATTGTCCAGTTAAGCTAGTATCCGAAGTCGGTGGGGAATCGCTAACCCCTCAACTGATTCCATTTTTTCTATCCTATCAGAATGTATTCATTTTGGTAATAATGCTGCTGTAAGTCATTGCTGTGCACGACAGCAACACGTTTCAGCAACATTTTCCCCCAAAATTTACCCCGGCACTATCTCTGTAAGTAGGCTATTACGCATTTTACACCATGCGATAAGGGTTAAATGAAGTGGCACACTTGACACGTGCGTATTGTCAAATTATTCAGCCAACTCAAGATATCGTTATAGTGTGTGTAGCAGGCAGTGTATTTATATATATATATATATATATATATATATATATATATATATATATATATATAATATATATATATATATATATATATATATATATATATATATATATATATATATATATATATATATATATATATATATATTGTATATTCCAAGAAAACATATGATAATATTTCCGGAACCACAGAACGGATTGTAATAATTCTGATATTTACCTGTAGCTGCAAATTCGAAGATCTATCCAATGCTAGGGATGTTAGAATCGGCCTAATGGTTCAAAAGATACGCTCTGCGAGAAACACTAAGCCAGCAAAATGTCAAACAAAATTTCAGAATGCGCTCTATCCATCATCATCCTATATCAGAATGAGTATTAAAGCTACAATGACAGAATTTGCTGTGTCGAAGATTTACAATGTTATCACATAACGAGAAAAATTCCATCAACATATCTTAATTATTGAAATTACTACGGCTTGTCGGGCAATATTGATCGGCGATGAAAAGTCCCAGATTTTATGTATTTTTAAAATTCATTTGGTGATATCTCTGGCATTATTCACGTGAGCAAAATTTTAATTAGTCAAGCAAATAGCCATTTCTTTCAGCTTTAAGCACACTCCAATTAAATGACAATACGCAAAGATAGTCTGCGAGACAAAAACCATCTCATGCTGAATTTTACCCAAAAAGGGTAACTAACATATTCTCAGATCGTATCTTAGATGAATAATTTTTTTATATATGCCAGTCTTTTGAAACTCTTGTCCGATATTAACATCCATTATATCATATTAATCTCGAGGTCGGCACGTATTTAGAGATCCTAGAATCATTGGCATCGTTTCAGCGGTTCGTTTGCTATTATCATTTACGTATACTTCCTTAAAATATATACCGGCATCTATTGGCCTCGCGCCTCCAGTCATCGCCATAGCGGTGGTGCGGGGCTGACGTCGCTAGACGCGATAAAATGGCAGCGGCCCGATGTGCGAAAATTTTTCAATTTTACCGACTTTCTCTAGCGATAGTTGGTTACGCTATTTTTATCTGGTTATTATTCTGGCGCAAGTTCATTAAACATGTAATAATCTTTCAAATAAAGCACACTTTTTATCATCCCGGAATTTCCTTTAACCTGCGTTATCCGGGAATTTGTCCAACTCATAAGAATGTAAAAGTAAATAACATCACGTCAGCTGATAGCATAACTATACATACACATCATCTGAACGCTTTCCAGACACATCGCTAAACACCTCGTACCTTTCAGAGTTTCACCCGCCAAGACTATCTCAGAAGATTGATCAAACTCGCAATTACCGCGTATTCCTACAAGACCGTTAAAAATATCGCTTCATCGAATCGTTAGCTATCCCAACACTTGATACGTCTTAATTGGTATCCAAAACAACTATCCAGTCATGCAGTTTCTGTTTTCTTTATTACACTCAGGCCAACCTTGTGATTGCATATGAGGGAAATCGTTTAATTAATACATTATGGCGACAATTAGTGTGAAAGTATACATACACACAATATACAATATTAAAATATAGTCTAGTCTGTGTACGGTGTAGCAGCAGCAGCAGCAGCAGCAGCAGTAGCAGTAGCAGTAGCAGTAGCAGTAGCAGTAGTGGTAAACGGTAGTAGTAGTAGTAGTAGTAGTAGTAGTAGTAGTAGTAGTAGTAGTAGTAGTAGTAGTAGTAGTAGTAGTAGTAGTAGTAGTAGTAGCGACAGCAGTATCGGCAGCGGCAGCGGTAGTAGTAGCGGTAGCGGTATCAGCAGCGGCAGCGGTATAGCGGCAGTAGTAGTAGCGTTGGCAGTAGCGGTAGCAGTAGCAGCAGCAGCAGCAGCGGCAATAGCCGTTCGTGCCGTAGGGTGCAGATTTTCCTTTATCTGAAGTAGCAGTAGTCGTTGTTGTTGCTGTTGTCATTGCTGTTGTCATTGTTGTTGTAATAGTGGCGGTGGTAATGGCGGTGGTAGTGCTATGCTTGATTTAACCTACAATTCTACAGACAAACTGCTTTCATTCCATTATTCAACGGATTATTCTCACACCATAAGACATCCATTTCTAGACAGGTTTCGCATTGTTTGTGCTCATGAGATAGTGTAAACGTCGTGGGTTCACATCATTCATCTATCTCAGGTAGAGGCATGGGCGAGCCACCCTATCTCAGGTAGAGGCAAGGTTTGAACTCATGACCTTTGGCTTATGAGTGGGCCTCGTTACCAGCGGATCACGGATGTTACGTAGTATGTGGTGTGACTATAGACTGTTATTAAACAACTCCCGACCAAGTCTGGCACTTGTTTTATTACTCAGCCAACCACATATCACGTGACATAACCAGAGATATCACCCGCAAATGGACTTTTCCAGTTTTAGCTGTGTCCCGCCCATCTCTAGCTAAGCTCCTCCCACACCTCGCTTGTGTTGGGTTCGATCGATCCTTGAATTCTTCGACTATCAATTTCCAGAAAACTATACAAGTAAGCTGTTGAGCGCCAAGTCAAATCATCTTCAAAATATTCAACAGCATAATTATTAAATAGTAAAGGCATACAATTCCTACAACACGCTTAGCCCGTCACCAATTATGCATTCGTGACGTGTTTATCTACGTCATTCACAACGCCGTTATTTATGACGTCATCATACACGTCACGTTGTTAATTAGTACGCCATATGATGGATGGATAAACTAGAAAGTTCCATTGATTGGTCGATTAAGGTCAGTCACTCGAACCTCGGGTGGTGGTGTGTGTGTGTGGGGGGGGGGGGGGGGTTGGGGGGGGGGGGTGTGTACCCAATACCGTATTTGTTTTGCCAAATGAGGCTAATACGTGAGTATAACAATACGATTTCTACTTACCTCAATGCATTATATTTCCGTGTCTGCATGTTTTGTCTCTGTTGAAGTTGAACCAGATTCATAAGGTACACACTGATTTCCTAAAAAAAGTTTATAAAAATGTGGACGTCCTCTTAATTTGAGTATTCTGTGATGTTCTAAATGGCAGCAACATGCTCCAGTCAAATCAATCCCAAAATATTCACCAGCTGTCCTGTATAACTGTTTATGAGATTAAGGCACCGGGCATTTAAAGATTAAACGTGTAAAGGACGTATTGACATATACAGTTTTCAGTATAGGCTAAATCTCAGGACACAGTTCACTTGATTGCCTCGTCTTGGATAATCCGCACAGTTTTTCTTAGAAACTTTCTTATGACTTAATCTGGCTTACGTTAATATCCCTATTACGTACCACTTCATTTTATATATCCATTATGCTATTATCAGAATTAATTTATTTAAAATCCATTCCTGGAATTTTAGAATATATTTCGACCATTGAGTAATGTTAATTTGTCATTTATTCGTTATATTAAAGTAAGCTAGATTACGTCATAAGTAAGTTTCTATGAAAAACTGTACCGATTGTCCAAGACGAGGCAACCAGAACTGTATCCTGAGATGTACGTCAACGCATCTGATAAACCTTTAACATTTGAAAGTCTAGGTTCCCAAATTCAGAAACAGCTCTAATGGGGGAGCTGACGAATATTTTGAAATTAATTTGATTGAAACCTGTTGCTGCCATAGGCAGCAACAGGTCCCTGTCAAATTACTTTCAAAATAATCAAAAGAATGTTCGCTACATCACAAAGAATTTAACGTATCCGCCAACCCGTTAAGCCTTAAAGTCCGGTGCCTCAATTTCAAGACAGTTATACAGGACAGCTGTTGAATACTTTTAAACTAATTTGACTGGAACTCATAGGCAGTAACAGATCCCAGTAAAAGTAGTTTCAAAATATTCAACAGAATATATTATATATATATATATATTTATATATATATATATATATATATATATATATATATATATATATATATATATATATATATATATATATATATATATATATATATATATATATATATATATATATATATATATATATATATATATATATTATATATATATATATATATATATATATATATATATAGATGATTGTATATATATATATCCGCGTCTGGTATCTGAGCGGTAAAGGGTTACGATTTCGGACCTACTTGGAGTGGTGGACCAGCCTGTTTGGAAACACTGGTAATATTAACGCTTATCATTGGCAAAAGAAACAGTGAATTTCACAATCATCTATATATAACTGGCTAGACACGTTTCTACCGTCCATTCTATTTATACTAAATACGAAATCATCAACCCATTACTCGATACCTGCTTGTCCAGATTGAGTCATGACCAGTCCGCACCACACCCTATCTATACCACCCACCCACCCCAGAATAATCATCTTAACTATCGTCTTATTTATTCGTGAACCCGATGTGGCCCCGACTCATCGTCTGAAGATGGCGTTCGCTGTGTTGCCACAGAGTCTATTTCGCAATGATGAAATAGCTGGTGCAGACAGACAGGATTCTCGTGTGGATTCGGTAATCTTTTTTAAGCTACGAGTTCAAGGTTTGTTTCGACACAAAATATGTGAAATGATGTGAATGGGGGTTCTTTTCAAAATCAACGCGACTGGTAGTTGTTGCAGCCAAAGGTAGTAACAATTATCGATCAAATTGGTTGTGAAAAACACTCAGACAGAACTTAGTTATACGCCTAGAACGCATGGGTTTAACGCGGTAACACACAAGCTGGGTCAAAACGACTTCTGCAGTGGCATTGAGAAATGTTCATTTGCAGAGCAAGAGAAAACGATTTTTGAGAATCTATCACTGGAATGACTGGCTCGATATCCGAGCCAGTTATTCCAGAGGTAAATTTTCCAATAATAGTCTTCTCTTGAACTGCAGATGAACAATTGACATGTGAAAAGCGAAAATTTCTGGAAATACGTTTGAGGATCATAGGGTTAAAGTGCGTTGTATATATCAACACCTGCTCGTGTCTAGGGATACAAATTGCTCACCACCCGCCCTAAAACAATAACACCCTCCGACTGAGTACACCCAACCCTCTACCACCACCGCCACCAAAGCCACAACAGACGCTACCGTCACCACCGCCCACCAGTTCAGCACATGTGCATATATATTGAGACGGCATGTATATCTTATCAGGAATCCCAAGATATCCGTAACACTCGCACGGAATTCAATTAGAATATTGACTGGTTTAAAATAAACTTCACGCCAAACCTGACCGATGATAAAGCTTACATATTTAGATAACGCAACAGAAACAAATAAAGAAACACATGTCCACATGTCTCCCCCACACATCCGCCATTCTCTCTCTCTCTCTCTCTCTCTCTCTCTCTCTCGCTCTCTCTCGCCCCCTCCCTCCCTCCCCCTCCCTCCCTCCCTCTCTCTCTCTCTCTCTCTCTCTCTCTCTAACTCGCCTAGTATGTACGTAGATGCATTACACCCCACGCACCCCAAACCCCCACCCACACACATGTACACACGCGCGCGCCCTTTCGCGACACAGGCTACAATATTATGAATCTCGAAAAATCACCTGGTCCTGTCCATAAACACAAAGTCATTACAACGCACCGAAATTTTAGATTCAATAACACACGTAATCACGCGACACTTTTCTTCCAAGAAGTCACGGAGCCAAAATTCCTAACCATGCCCTTAAGCCTCCTCTACATTGTACCCCTGGAACAATCCGTGCCGTCACGTGAGTCTTACAAAGCACGAGACATGATTGATATAGGCTACGAAGGGTAACAGGGTGGTAATCAATAAATAACTCTCAATCCCGGGTATTTATCTATAAAGCGATGTACGGAATGTTTAGAATGCCGGTAAACTAGTTGATAAAGCGCTATTATGTCACAAAACATACATTCCAACGTTATATATAGATTCATTTGTAGCTACGCCCCGCCCATTTCTAGCTAAGCTCCGCCCATTCTGTGTTCGTGTTAGAGTCGATTTGAACCCTGATTTCCCCCGTATCTAAATCTCAAGGTAACTATGCATGTAAGCCGGTGAAAATTTTGAAACTAAGTTGACAGGGCGCTGTTGCTGCGTAGCGAAGCAACAGCTCCATATGAAATTATTTTCAAAATATTCAACAGAATCTGTTGTAAGGCCACCAAAGACATATAATTCGTACACTTTCGTAACAGACTTGTCGAGTTCCGTGACTTAGCTACATCATTTTGATTGTGGCGTCACCTAACAAGTGACGTGTTTTGATTAGTACGTCAGAGGTTTGGGTGACAGATCGAACACCCTCCCCACCTCCATTAAAGGCATTTTGACTCAGTGAAAGTTAGAGTTGTCATACGCATGAATTGTTCAAAGCAAGTAGTCTTTGTAAGCGCTGACGCTAAACCGAGATCTGGATAACGCATTGTCAAGGACAGAGCCAAGGACACAAGGGCCCCTCTTGCTCTGAACATCCGGTTAGCATACCTGGGCCCATTGGGCCCTCTCCAGTCATTTGATGGCTTGATCCCTAAAGCATTCCCAGTCCGACTCTGGTCAAGGACGAGGCACTGGTCCGTTAATGTTCAAATCGATGGCATGGTCTTGAGAAATGTTCATTTGCATGTCAAGAAAATACCATTCATAAAAATGTACAACTGGAATGCCTTGACCAATTTTGATCATTAAATGGTCAATACAATCAGGTAATATGGAAACAAAAACGTTACTGGTGGCAACACGATGATGGCGCCTGATGTCATGATGACATGTTATTGGTTTGCAGCAGTATTGATGATTGTGTTTAAAGGGATGCTAATCTCATCTCAAACGTTGTATTGCACTGATAGATTATGTTTTATAGATACTTTATCCTTCATATTCTGTCATATTCCCTTATCTGTATCACAATTATCTGCTTTGTAATATCGTGTTAATGTTGAACTGTGATCGCCACCATTTTGTCTCCTCAAGCGATAGTGCGTGATGTCATGTAAGTGCCAATGCATCGCATTCTTTATTGTGTAATACTCATCTCTATGGCCTATGGCAGCAACAACTTCCAGTCAAATTAGTTTCAAAATATTCAACAGCTTACCTGTATGATTACCTTTTTATCACATTGCCAAACTGTAGCTGGCACCTCTATGACTGAGCGTATATACCGAGGCAGACAGGCTAGGTTTTTGCTGATTGATTGAAAAGTAGTGTGTGTGTGTGTTGTAATATTTGAGGCGTTTATATGCTAGTTCCCAATGCTAGGGTCTAGACTCACGCCTGGCCTTTATGGTTTCTGTTGAATTCTTGTGAATTCTTGTGACGTCGGTTTGTGCATTAGCTTGTGTCTCTCTGTGTGTGTGTGTGTGTGTTGATCGTTGTCTCTCGATTTTGTCTCATGTTGCTGTTCTTTTCCATGGCTTTTTTTTTGTTGCTCCTCATGCTTGGGCGTGTGTAATGGGGATGGCCTAACCTGGACCTAACGGGGGTGGGGAAGGGATGGGGTAGGTGTTGGGTCGGGGGAGGTGCGTACGGTCTTATGACCTGATGCACCCAAGGGGGGGGGGCTTTAGGTCAGAGACCTCCCGGCCCCTTTGGGGGGAGTGGGGAGGTTGGGGTGTGGGGTCTTTCGGGTCCTGGGACCCATTTGGTCTTCTGGCCATCATCCGAGCAGGCACCAGCGTGCACTTGTTTGATTTTGATTGGTTAGGTAGCCCGTATGGTGACTGTGTCCGTCCGAGGACGAACTCGATCAGTCATCCGGGTTACATCCCTCCATAGTCCCCTCGAAAATTCCGAAAGATTCTAATTCTAGCAATTTGGTTTTGGTTTGTAATCCGTATGTTGTGTGGTTCCATCCGAGGAGGGATCCATTCAGCATCCGGTTTACTTTGACTATGCCGAAATTTCTTGCCTACCTAACCCTAGCTCACGTTCACACAGTGATGGGCACTGTATGACGGGACCTCAGTTTAAAGTCCCATCCGAGAAGACTGTGATTGAAAAGTAAATCATGGCAGCCATTATATGCTGTAGAAATGTATCACCATCTAGCTAATAAAGCCTGGTTATCTTTCGTTGTTAGCAAAAAGCCAAAATGCTATGGATAGACTATGGGTGACAAATTCTATCACCTGAATGGTTGGTATAATTAAGATAAGGTGAGCTTTCCTTTAACTTCATGCCGTCTCCCTGATAGCATGCTGGGCTGCTACTGAGCCAATACCTGGCCGCAGTCAGGGGTGCTGTACAAGACAATCACTGACTTTCTTACAGTCGATGCCTAGAGATTCTCAGAATGCTTTGTCAGATTTTCTAGAGGTTTTAGAATAAAGACGAAGTAAGGGAAGACGCGCATGTGCCATTAAACTACCTCAGAATGGAGACAGCTCTGGGTGGAATTACCATATTACACTATTACCTGTACAGTTTATTCATGCAATCCTGAAAAGAATATGAACATTCAATAACACGATTATCTGAGAGGAACAAGCTGGCTTTAGAAAGCGATTGAAGACGACTTCACATTAGTCCTCCAATCTCCCCTCATCTCACTCTCACCCTCTCACCCTCTCACCCTCTCACCCTCTCACCCTCTCACCCTCTCACCCTCTCACCCTCTCACCTCTCTCTCTCTCTCCCTCTCTCCCTCCCCCCTCCCTCCCCTCTCCCTCCATCCCTCCCTCTCTCTCTCTTTCTCTCTCTCTCTCCCTCCCCCTATCTCTCCCTCTCTCTCTCTCTCTCTCTCGCTCTCGCTCTCTCCCCTCCCTCCCTCCCTCCCTCCCTCCATCCCTCCATCCCTTCCTCCCTCCCTCCCTCCCACCGCACTCTCCCTCTCACACATATCCGTCGCATTTGAGACCACCGTTCTATTACCCTAATCTATCGAACATTATCACTTTATGGTCTGTTAAATCTATGGAAGCGCAATGGTCAACTTTGCGTGGGCGAGCAGTAAAACCCGCAAACGTAATAGTAAACTATCACTCTAAAACCACGTGATGCCGAAGAATACACAGAATCAAGTGGTCATTGTCCTCGTGTTAGACTGGGAGAATTCACATAGCTCGGGCATTTGCCAATCATTGTAATTATGGCCATGGCTCAAGGACAGTGTGTGAGGTACGTGGTATGTGCTACCATTTGAGTACCCTACCATGTTTGAAGTGGCTGCCTTTAAATTTCACTTATTGCTATACCGTTCCACTTTATCCACCCATCATATGACGTCATAATAAACTATGTGACGTGTAGAATGACATCATAATTAATGACGTCATTATGGGTCGTGAATGGCCTAGATAAGTACGTCACGAACGCATAATTGAAGACGGACTAAGCGATGTTGTACGAATTAGATGTCTTTACTATTTAATTAATATTAGGTTGAATATTTTGAAACTACCTTGACTGGGCGCTGTTGCTGCCATAGGCAGCAACAGCACCAAGTCAAATTAGTTACAAAATATTCAACATCTTACCTGTATAGTTTTCAGGAAATTGATAGTCAGGGCATTCTGGGATCGATAGATCTCAACTAGGCGAAGTGTGGGTGGAGCTTAGCTAGAGGTGGGCGGAGCATAGCTAAAACTGGAAAGATCCATTGACATACAAACACTTCGGATCTTTATTAGTTAATCTGCTTCTTCAGCTTCTTTATTCTCGGTTTTCTTGGTTGAAAACTTTGAACCGCCCACCTCTCACCCCCCCCCCCCCCCACACACACACACACCCACCCCACACATCCCATCCCCACCCCACCCCAACCCACACACACCCCTCTCACCACCCTACAGTTTTGATCCGATCAACTCCAAACTTGGTGAACTTATAGTCACCATGGACGGAATGTGCTCAACGGTTTTCAAGATACCCACTTTTTTGTGCGCAGAAATGTCCCATAGGAAATATAATTATGAGTATTTACAGTATTGATCTTTAACCCGCGACAAGACCCGGAGTTTTGATCGAATCAACATTGTCATGTCTGTTTACTGGTTTGTTTACTACACATACACGTGGCTTGTTTACTCCAATTATTTATTCGCTACTTAGATATAAACTACTTTAAGTGCTCTAACTATACAAGGATAGGTCCGCGATCTGGGACGGCCGCCGAACAACTAATTAAGATCGGAATGTCCCGTTACTTCTCGGGTGTTTCCGTCAGCGATATACAGTTAATATATGAATGGGCCAGTAAATCACACCCCTCCTTTCTTTCAGTGAAAATGTTCTCGTTACTGTTACTACATCAGGAACAGGTCTAGTAATTTATCATGTCCAAATTCTTTGACAATAACCTATATCATCATGTGACTAAACAATAATAGACCTTTCCCACATTAGCGTATTTTGGGAAAATACCTTCCCAAAATGCATACCACTTCGGGCTGGTAACGGCGATAACCGACGCACAAACAGCATTACTTTACTATTGGAATCCGATACAACGCGCTTTAAGCAGCTTATATGAAGAACTAATTTCATAATATTATTGAAGTTATCCATCATTGGAAAGCTAAGCCAATTTTCTATACATTTATGTATTCGTTTTAAGAGTTTTGTAAGATTTAATACAGTTGATTGTGATTTTAAAATAACCCCTATTGTCCACTTGATTTAATGAATCTAGGTATAATGGTGGATTTTATTTTTTAATAACCCAGTGAAAATTTTAGAAAAATAAAGCAAATCATTCATTAATGTTTAGACAATTGAATGCGCTTTCCAATGATGTATGACTTAAATAATATAGTGATATTAGTTTATCATAGTAACAGTTTAAATTGCGTTCTTACCAGCCAACAGACTTTATGCTCTGAGCGTTGATTTAGGTGACTCCCGCCGTAATGACATGACTGTGGGAAAGGTGTATTGCATAATTAATTAAATGAAAAATAATTAATATGCGTAGTTTTGCTTTCGTAACTAGATTGAATATTTCTAAAGATATTGAAACACGAAACACGGTTATTCATTTCTGTTAAAGGTGTAATAAACTCGTCTGCACATATCCGCGGGTGGGCTCACCGTAATATCCGCGCCTGTGGATTTATACACCACATTGCTTAAATTACTATGAGGCGATTAATATATTGTTATTGTCTACACATTGAATTCCTATGTCGAATCCATTATTTGATTACTACACATGACGTTGTTGTTTAAATGGTTATTATACGTATTGATAACTATCTATTGCTAATGAATACTAACTACATTATATGATACATGAGACGCGGAGTCCAGTATATACACTTCCACCTCTAGTGATGACCCGTCCACGACTCATGTATCATATAGCGGAGTTCGTAGTCCATCGCAATAGATAGTTTTCAATAATTATAATAACCAGGTAACCCTTTCAGGACGAAACCGGCCGAGACCGGCCTCTGCAGGCTCTTGAGAAATGTCCATTTGCAGGCCAAGAGCAGACTATTTTTGAAAATTTTACCACTGAAATGACTGGCTCGATGACCGAGTCAGTCATTCCAGTTGTAAGTTTCCAAAAATAGTCTTTTCTTGGCCTGCAAATGGAAATTCAATAAGTAAATATTTTAATTCAACAAATTTAGTCGTTAACCAGTTAAACAACAACGTCTTGTGTAGTAATCAAATAATGGATACGACAACCATCACACTTTGGTATATGATGACAGATCGATACCAGTTTGGGTACCAAACATGGATGGTCATTTTGGGGGTCAAAGATCAAAGGTCACGGTTACACTTTCGGGGTACAATTTACCTGTTTTCGTTTCGGGCAGAAATAAACTTCCACTTGGTCAGAGGTCAATAGACTTATTAGAAGATAGCAATGTGCACCTCGATTCTGAAGATCACCCTCACCCCCTAGGCGGCACATAATGTCCCAATGTGGCAGTAAGGTTACAAGTTTTCTTTTTCGTAGAAGTGATCTCCCCTTAATTATACGCGTCTAATTCAGGAATCCAGTTTTTGTTAGGCCCCGCCCTTCTTTAGCTAAGCTCCAGTAGGCTGTTGAATATTTTGAAACTAATTTAATTGGGAGCTGTTGCTGCGTATGTTATTATGATAAAAGGGAAGTAAATATGACACTGGGTAAAAACAAAGGCTATGGTTTTGTCTAAGAGTAATTGAAGCGGATATGCTATAGGCTATGTTTAGCAATAAATGACGCACAAGATTATCTTCATTTTGTGCTATGGGTCAGAATTAAATCCTATGATTACTGTAAAACGTCCTACAATAAAACAAAAAACTTGAAACCGGAAGAGAACACATTATTGAAACAGAAAACTAGCCGAGAATCTATTTCGAGGGAGTTTTCAAAAGGATTGATAGCTTTATCCCTGCAGGCCTGGCCAGAAAGTAAAAAAAACAAACCTATAGGTATAAGCAGTTCACCTTTGCATAGTATCCATCGATGATTTGTTGACGTCATATGACGTCATACTCAGCTAAGAGGCGTGTGGGATGACGTCATAATCATTACGTCATAAATTATGCTATTAGGCCCGTCTTTAACTCTTGATAGTCCGACACGTTGTACGAATTGTATGTCTCTACTATTTAATAAACAGCATGTTGAATATTTTGAAACTAATTTGACTGGACGCTGAGCACCCAGTCGAGTTAGTTTCAAAATATTCAACAGATTACCTGTATAGTTTTCTAGAAATTGATAGTCAGGGAGTTCAGAGATCGATCTGGAGCTTAGCTAGAGTTGGGCGAGGCATAACTAAAAATGGAACGGTCCATTAAATACGGCATTCCTTTTGATCTTCAATGATTGACACAATGATTGCGCCAGATTCCTCACTCAAGTAATATAATTAGTGACGTTTCGACAGTATAGTTAAGAATTACTCCCTCTACGTTTCGGCTTGGGCCTGAGTGAATGTCTCCTGTAGACACTGGTGTTGGTTACCGTTGGTTACCGTGTATACGCGGACGTTTTGGTAACGAGTATGGTCATTCTACGGTCAGTCGCCAGATTGTCAGCAAGTTTTCTTGGTAATATTTTATTGTATATGATATGTTTTGAGAATTTTAAAGGCAAAGATTTGTATTGGTGATGTATCAGGTGGTTTGAAATAATTTCTGCGCAGTAAATATTTATTTTTCAGGATGGAGTCCTGCCATCAGGATGGAGTCTGTCATCCTACCTGAGGTGTGCTATGTCATTGAAAGCTTCGGACACAGGTTTCGGGAAATAGCCATCCGGTTTTTTCTTGGGGGTTTAGCACACCTATGAAGGTTAATGTAGTTACATTTGTAACTGTATATTCAATTGAAAATATTAAACTACGGCGACTGACTAAGTAAAGCAAAATAGTTGTTTTGTCATTTGTGCATAGCCCTATACGTTAGGGGAGACGCTGGCGTCTTAACAGTATACTGTGTCACGTGTTAGCTCGCGAGCATAGCTCCTACGCGAAAATCGAAAAATCCGTCACTAATGTGATCGAATGGACCTTTCCATTTTTAGCTATGCTCCGTCCATCTCTGGTTAAGCTCGACCCACACCTCGTTCGTGTTGGGATCGATCGATCTCTGAACACCCTGACTAGCAATTTCCAAATAACTACACAGGTAAGCTGTTGAATATTTTGAAACTAATTTGACTGGGTGCCGTTGCTGCCTAAGGCAGTAACAGTGCCCAGTTAAATTAGTTTCAAAATATTCAACAGCATGTTTCTTAAATAGCAAAGAATTACAAAGACATACAATTCATACAACGTGCCGGAGTATTTGAGATTTGGTGACAGTCTATATGGAACCCTTTGTGACGTAATGGTTGTGACGTCATCATACACGCGCTGGACCAATTATGACGTCATACGAGGTCAGATAATGAATGGATACTCTGGAAAGGTGAATTGTATGTTTTTTGAGGGATTTACAATTTAATAAACATTCTTTTGAATATTTGGACAGTAATTTGACTGGTAGCTAGCTGTTCAAAGTATATAAATAGATTCCAAAACGTATAAAAAGTGGACGCCGCTTAGCTAGAAATGGGCGTAGCATAGCTAACAATGGGTCCCTCTGTTGTAGCGAATCTCGCCTTATCTTATACTAATCATTCAGCTTTGAAGTCACCTCGTAACACGCTTAGCAGATTTATGCAATAACGTCCTCTCCTGGAACCTCTAGAAGTTATTGGTTTGATTTGATGAATTTTGAGGCCAAAATTGGTTATATCGAGTCCCTGATTCTGGGTCCCATTCACGCCCTTGTAGGGTGGTTTTATTTCAGTCTATTATTGGTAACCTACCGAGGCAGACACGCTAGATTTTTTTCTGATTGATTGAAAAGTAGCCTAAATTATGACATCTATCATAGGCTGTAGAAATGTATCAACGTTTAGCTACTAAAGCCCGAATATCTTTCGTTGTCGGCAGGATAAAAAGCAAAAATGCCAGGAATGGATTATGGGTGTCAAATTCTATCACATGAATAGTTAGCATAAGATAAGGTGAGAGCGCCACAGATATAATGAAAATAGTATATCAGATGTCAAGAAAATTGCCAGGATCGGCGTCAATAGTGTAAAAATAGCGTAATGTTATAAAAATATTTCAAAACCCGTTGCTGTTTCATATCAAATTTATCAAACTCGTTTAATAAGATTCGCTACAACTCGATCCAAATGATATCTTACTAAACTCGTGTGATAGATTTATTACGCATGTAATGTCAACTCGTGTAAGATCCTCTATGCATAGCATGGCACTAAAGCTGAAAGGCCATATAAGAAACTAGTCAAACAATTTTCAACTCCACCCCCGTCGTGACGAGTTATCTATTGATCACGCCACTGGGCCACTAGACGAGTCAATGGGTGACGTAGTCAGCGTTTGAGGAAGAATAGATCGTTTTATATCCGCTTAATTAGACATTGTGATTTCAGTAACATTACTGTTTGTCATGTCAATAATGATGGCTTACAAAAATAGCGCTACATGTATTACTAATCTTGGAACCGGAGATAAAGAATAAATATCTCCAGAAACTAATTATATGTACACGTAAGATGTTATTTATTGCCGGTGCCCAGTACAGAGAATCGAGGTCACTGTATTTGCCACTGCCAGTCTGCCCACCCGCCAGCCCGCCTGCCCAGCCGACCGAACTCCCACCCACCCATCTCGCCCACCCATCCCATCCGCCCGTCCTGTCCCATGCCATCCCATCCTACCCCGTCCCGTCCGTCAATCCGTATGTCCGCCCATCAGTTAATATGTTGGTATGTCCGTCTGTCCGTCCGTCCGCCCGTCTGCCCGTCTGCCCGTCTGCCCGTCTGCCCGTCTGCCCGTCTGCCCGTCCGACCGTCCAACCATCCGTCCGTCCGTCCGACTGTCGTTCTGCAACGGTAAACAATTGAAATTATAAGACACTGAAGTAATAACTATAAATCTGCGATGCCGGACCATTAAGTATAATGTCGCTTTTAACATGATAATTGAACATGTCTGGACAAGTGGAGTTGATTTGAGGCACAAGGAGTCCCCTTACACCTGATCATATGGCCCAGGGGGTCAGGAAAACATGAAAGGATGTCACATGATACCGTCTAATATGGCCATTGACTTTGTCTGATGAAGGGGAGTTGATTTCTGCAAAACAACGATAAAGGGGTATTTTAAGGCCCTATAGTGGTGCCATTCCACCCTTGGGTATGGGATCCAGGGGTTTGTTAGCGTGAAAAATGTCACATGGCATCTTCGAACAGGCACATTGTCCCTCTTCGAGGAAAGTGAAGTCTGTTCTGCCAAAAAACGAAAACTGGCAGCTTTGATGCCCAAGGGGTACCCGCACACCTGGGCCTGTGACACAGTGGTAGTGGAATCATTACAGGATGCCACAGGGAATCATATAATGTTGCCATTGACCCTCTCTGAAGAGGAGTTCACTTCTGCGAAAAACGAAAACTGGTAACGTTGAGGCCCAATGAATGCCCTCCCATCTATGCATGTTATCTAGGCATGATGGAAACATGAAATGATGTCATAGGGTAGTGTCTAATATATCCATTAACCTTCTCTGATAATGGGCGAGTTCATTTCCTCCTAAGCTAAAACTGGTGATTTTGAGGCCCAATGAGTGCCCTTCAACCTGGGCCTATGACTCAAGGGTGATGGACACATGGAAGGATGTCACAGGGTATCGTCCAATGTGTTCATTGACCTTCTCTCATAGTGGGAAGTTCATTTCTGCCAAAAACGAAAACTAGCAATTTTGAAGCCAAGCAGGTACCTGTCGGTACCCTATCGGTAATCACATTCACGATATCAATGCTAACATCCTGACCAAGTATGGTAGTGATCAGATCAAAGCTTTAGGTGTAGTAGCACTTCAAATATTAATATTGAAAATCCCCATACATTTCCTATGGGACTTTTTTGCCCACGCAAAAGTTAGTAGCTCGAAAATCCTTGGGCAGATCCAAAAGATAAACAATGGCACACGATTTCAGACTGAGTAGGAGAGGTTGAGCAAGTTTGGAGTTGATCGGATAAAACATGTAGGAGTAGATGTGGTGCGAAGTTTTTGACTAAGAATAAGAAAGAGAGAGAGAGAGAGAGAGAGAGAGAGAGAGAGAGAGAGAGAGAGAGAGAAAGAGAGAGAGAGAGAGAGAGAGGAGAGAGAGGGAGAGGGAGATGGTGAGGGAGGTAGGGAGGGAGAGAGAGAGAAAGAGAGAGCGAAAGAGAGAGAAAGAAAGAAAGAAAAAGAAGAAGAAGAAGAAGAAAGATCTTGCGTAATTTTAATAATAACGTATCGCTGCGGGCGTTCATGTCAATCAATGTTACAGTGACGGGATATTGGTGTAAATTTAGCAATTTTTCATTTCCAAATGTAAGTCTAGATATGTAACAAGGTCACAATGACCTTGACCTCAGAAGTCTAAATGACTTGGAGCTGCTCTTACTGGTTAAAGTAACTATATGTCTATGCTTTGTTCCAATAAATTGACCAATTCTGAAAGAAAGGAAAGATACGCTTAGCTAAAGAACTTTACTGTTAAAACCGGCCTTTTATACAAATGCTACAGTGGCCTTGACCCTTGACCTTAAAGTCATTGCGCTTCATCCACTGAATATAGTTAATCAAGCGACCAAATTTACTTTAAGTAGGGCGAACAAATCATGAGATGTAAGATGCAAATGTTGAGCTAATCCCAAAACATTAACCGCAAAAATAATTTTGTATACCCAATATCACAGTTCCATTGAACGTTGACCTCATGACCTCAATATTATCGTGCTCCACTTCTTTGATAAAGGGAAGCATGTGTCCATGTCTAGTCTCAATAGGGTGAAGCAATCTTCAGATATAAAAAGAATATATGTTGAGCTAAACCAAAAACCTAACCGAGATTGAACGCCGATAGAGAAACGGATAAACAGTTTGACAGACAGACAGCATAACCGAACAAATCTCTATATTGGGGAAAATTTTAATTTTCGACAATAATAAATTTGGAGTTAATTTAATGAAGAGAAACATAGGCTGTCTTGTAACGCATTATTTAGGAATCTATCCAGCGATAGATACTAATGGGGGATTCCAATTTATCCATCAATCATATGACGTCATAAACAACTACGTCACGTGTAGGCGGACGTCATAATCAATTACGCCATGAATTATGTAGCTAGGTTCGTCACGAACGTTTAATTGGTGACGGACTAAGCGTTGTTGTACGAATTGTATGTCTACTCGTTAATACACGTTCCGTTGAATATTTTGAAACAAATTTAACTGGGTGCTGCTGCCGCCATATTCAATGGCTTACACGTATAGTTTTCTGGAAATTAAGATTCACAGAGTACAGTGATCGATTGATCTCAACACGGACAAAGCGTGGGTGGAGCTTAGCTAGAGATGGGCGGGGCATAGCTAAAACTGGATTCGTCCATTAACTAGGAAACATATGTCTTAGCAGAACGCGTCCCTGCAATAACAGACAAGCAAATTCAAAGGTATGACCTCCGGACGTGTTGTAGCTTGGGTGATAGAATGCAAACATGCGTCTGGTTTGGATTAGGTTTTAGCAGGCGATACTTTGCTAAAAAGACTGAAGACTGATGTGGATAGACAGAGGTTACAAAAGGAATATAGGTGGAGGAATGCTAGTAACATGAAGAGGAGAGAGATAAAGCCGATCTGGGGAGAAATAAAGATAGATACGAGCAAATGAAGGGCAGCGAGCGAGAGAGCGAGCGAGAGAGCGAGAGATCGAGAGAGATGGTCTGCGTGCGCGCGTACGCGCGTGCCATCGTGCGTCTGTGCGTGAGGTTGGTGGGTTAGTGGGTGGGTGGTGGGTCGGTGGGTGGGTGGTGGGTCGGTAGTAGGTCGATGAGGGAGGGGGGAGGAGAAGAGGTGGTGGGTGTGTTGGGGAGCGAAAAGGAGGGAAGGACGAAGGGCAGAGAGACATACAGTTAGCTATTGTAGCTCCTAACATCCCAACAGCTTTCAGCAACACAAAATAACCGCCAGTCTCCGTTCCAGCAACGTGGCTAACATCTTGCTATTTGTTTTCAGTACATAAATGTTTTAATAATATGCCATTGAACCATCAGAGACGATATCTACATAATGACTTCAATGTTTCGATCCGGAGTGTTTGATTATTAAACAATGTTGTCGGCACATTGTATCCAGCAGTGTTTGGTTACAAATGTCGGCAGCACCTCTGGGACCACACGCCGTGCAGGACCTATATTTAACCTGCCTATGCGTCATCGTTTATGGTCACCGCGCTTTCCATCGCCATTGTCACCAGTATCTGTGACACGTTGACAAAATGGTGAGTATCCGTGGAAAGTCCCGCGGCACGTACACAGATGCTGTGACTCAGTAGACGCATATCTTTGCGAAGCTATTAAAGTTATCGTTCACCGATAAATACAGCGAAATTTTGCACGCGATATTGGACATTTGCTGATTTTTATGCGAATGAATGCAGCCGGTGTCTCACTGAAGTATTTGACATCAATCTCAATGAAGGAATCCAGTTTTAGCCATGCCCCGCCAATCTTTAGCTAAGCTCCACCCACAGTTCGCCGTGTTGGGTTCAATCGACCCCTGAACTTCCTGAACATCAATTTCCAGAAAACTATGTAAGTAAGCTGTTGAATATTTTGAAAATAATTTGACTGGGTGCTGTTGCTGCCTATAGTCAATTCCGTCACATGTTAGCTGCCATGGCAGCAACAACACCCAGTCAAATTTATTTTCAAAATATTCAACAGCATCATAATTAAATAATAAAAACATACAATTCGTACAACAACGCTTACTCTGTCATCAATTAAACGTGTGTGACGAGCTACTGGCATAGACCTCCGTCATTAAATATCGAAAAGTTCGTTGCTAGTGTACGAATGGACCAATTTTAGCTATGCCCCACCCATCTATAGTTATGTTCCACCCACACATCGCTCGTGTTGGGATCGATCTCCGCACTCTCTGACTATCAATTTCCAGATAAATATACAGGTAAGTTGTTGAATATTTTGGACCTAATTTGACTATGCGCGCGGTTGCTGCCTATGGCAGCGACAACGCCCAGTCAAATTAGTTTCAAAATATTCAACAGCATGTGTATTAAATAGTAGAGACATACAATTCATACAACGTGTCGGACCATTAGGAGTTAAAGACGGGCAAAATAGAATCATTCATGACGTAATGATTAAAACGTCATCCTACACGACAATTAGCTGATTATGACGTCATATGACGCCAGGTGATAGGTAGATACTCTTGAAAGGTGAATTGAATGTCTTTGTGATAAATATACAATTCAATAAAGGTTATGTTGAACATTTTGAAACTAATTTGACTGGAAGTCCCAGCGTCAAATTAGTTTCAAAATATTCAGCAGCTTACCTATGTACGTAGTTACCTTAAAGCTTAGATTCTGGGAATTCAGGTTTCAAAGTTTCAAATCTAACCCAACACGCGTAAAACATCGGCCGCGAAGCTTAGCTAGAAATAGGCGTGGCAATTTCAAGAAAACGATACAAGAATACTGGTGTATATTTTGAGAATAATTTATCTGAAGCATCCACACATATCCAACAACAACCTTCAGTCAAATTGTTTTCAAAATAATTAGCAGGTCCGCGTATCGTCGGCAAAAACTCAGCAGGCAGACGACGGTTAACACCCAAGCTGGTCAAAAACAGGTCTTGAAAAATGTGTATTTTAGAACATTTACAACTAAAATGACATTTCACTGGTAAATTTTCTAAAATAATCTTCTATTTCTGTAAATTTGAAATTTTTCTTGAATCGGACTAGTTAGTAATTTATTCACGCTTATTGATGATTTTGAATAATTATTGTGAAATCTCCCCTGATTTGATTGACAAGTACTACAGCTAGAATCTAATTCATTAGCCCTATCAGATCAGTTTTGGTAGGCCCTAAGTATTTTATGATGTATGGAACGTTCTGTTGACTATTTTGAAACTAATTTTGACTGGGAGCTATTGCGGCCTATATCAGCAACACATTCTAGTCAAATTAGTTTTAAAATATTCAAACGCTTTCATGTATAGAGTTTTAATTGAGATAACGGAATATTAAAGGCTATCACCGTTTCTGTTGAATATTTTGAACCTGTTTAGACAGGAACCTGTTGCTGCTATACGCAGCAACAGCTCCCAGTCAAATATGTTACAAAATACTCAACAGAATAAGTATTTAATTGTAACGAAGTTCTGATTTTGGTATTTTGGGTTCAACGCGTTAACGTGTTGCTCTTTATGCGGATAAGAACTTAATTGAAAGTGGTTGAAGCCCAAAGCAGCAACAACCTTCTGTCAAATTTGTTTTTAAAACTAATCAAAGGTTTCCTTCAATGTAGTAGGTTTCGGTTTAAAATGGAAATACTTCAGAGAGTTCTAAGGATAGAAGAGCCTTTGTACATTTACTTTAGGATCAGAAAAAAATTCTATAAACTAGGTATCTCACCTGCTTTTGAGAAAACCTTACAGTTCTGTTCTTCGTTAAAGCTAAATTCCAAGAATTTACACATACGATGTAACTTCGATTACTTCCATCACGTTCGCCTTCGATCTTTTTTATAAACAAAGGTGGTTGCGCATTAATGGATCGCCGTCTGTCTCGTCTGCGCAATGACCCACAGGTCGTCTGCTCGCCGTCATATCTCCCGCGGAAAATCTGATGTACTATACGTGAGTTACTACAGCGTCATCATAATCACAGGCGACGGGAGCACGTTTGTAAAACAATCAATTCACATCGATCGGCTGTCGCGTGGCTGTAGTAAAATAAAACGTAGGATAAATGAAACGTGCTTCAGCCGTCTGCTTCAGACGACGTTCTTGGCAACGTTCTTGGTACGCTGTAGACGTTATAACAGCAGTCATGGCAGACGACGTTTGGTAAAATAGCTTGGTCACTTCCTACAACCATAGACTAATTATAATTAGTATATGCTACAACTTACCACGTTGAATTAAATCGCAAGTGTCATAGGCCTACTATATATTTGTTTCAATTTCGATGGCTGAAGAAAAAAGTTTATTTTGTAGCAGATTTGACATTTAACCTATCCATGATATCTTATATAATTATATTGGTTACAGTGACGACTCCTGGCCCCTTTTGGATATGTAATTTTGTATTGAAGTTTTGAAATCTAGTATTTTCCGCCGCTCTTGCATAAGTTCACGTTACGTGCATAAATGCCACACCTCGTGTGTACAACTCGTAAATTAGTCAATTTTTCGAAGAGATCAATTTTGCTGCCTTAGGCAGCAATGTCTCCCAATCCAATTATGTTCAAAACATAATACTCAACAGTAACTTTTTTATTTTGTGCTTAAAATATTTCAAAATTATTTCTGAGCTTTACTGTATAAGACTGATGTGGCCAAATCCTACAGCCCTCTGACCTCAGGGCCTCCATCACCATTAGGGCAGAAACTGAACCATAGTTTTCTCGCGATCCGAACCGCAGTTCCGAGGGCCCTCCAGTAAGAATTTAAGAAACTTAATTTAGGAAAGGGCCTCGTGAGTCTTAGGTTTGTCCGTGGTTATTTGCCAAATCCAGACATATATACATCATACGGCTGTTGCATCATATAGCACTATTATGTTAGTGGAAACGCCTGGTATTTAATATTTGACACGTTCCTTCACCTTTAACAAACAACGTGTACTTCCGATCGTCACTGCTCTAAGCTCACGATTATTAAGGGATGAGTTTTCATGACATCAGAATGTCTAGTGGAAAGGTTACACATTTTCGCATAGAAACCTGTCAATCTCAGTGCCTCGTAGTGTCTAGCCCAATCCGGGCTGCCACGTGACATGATTGATAGTATATTAAGTGTAGCAATCGATGAACAAGAAACATCGCTATTTATCTCAACCCGCAAGGTATGGTTGCAGAGGTCAGAAACCGCTGACCACCCGGACTACTAAACGTCATCAAACATTTGTGAGACAAGAGTTGACAATGTAGTCGTCAAAATAACACGCTAGAAATGGGCGGAGCTTAGCTAGAAATGGATCGCTGCATTGACACGCATTAATTTCATTGTACGACAACAATTCAAAAATCCTCACGTATGACCATCTTACGCCCAGGCATCCGTGCATATGTTCCAATTCACATGCCCATTCATTATCAACCTAATTATAGCCAACTACTTAAAGAATAACTAATCTGAACTCTTGATATCTATTCAGGTGATCTAATATGCCATTCATAAACTATGCAGTTAATGTTACGCTTTCTATCATGCCGCTAAAGTAAGATATTCAGGCTTTAGTAGCTAGATGTTGATGCATTTCTACAGCCTATGATGGCTGTCATGTTTTACTGTTCAACCAATCAGAAAAATCCTAGCGTGCCTGCCTCGGGATATAGCTCAGACTTAGAGGCGCCAGCTATAGTTTGGCAGTGAGGTATAAAGGCAATCATACAGGTAAGCGGTTGAATACTTTTAAATTAATTTGCAGCAACAACTTCCAGTCAAATTTGTTTCAAAATATTCAACGAGATGAATATTACATATTAAAGAATGTAATGCAGTGGTACTTACATGACATCACACACTATCGCTTGAGGAGACAAAATGGCGGCGATCACTGTTCAACATTTACGCAATATTGCAAAGCAGATAAATGTGATACAGAAACGGGAATGTGATAGGATATGAATGATCTGGAATCTATAAACCATAATCTATCGGTGCAATACAACGTTTGAGATGAGATTAGCATCCTTTTTACCATTAACTAGAAGGACAGACTATAATGAGTTTCCCTGATGACGGCGGGGTATTTGTCCGAGGTGTGGGGCGGGGGTGTCTACCCTGTGGTAAATTACGAAATTGATATCGTTTCAGAGTGCATCTCCTGTATTTCCGGAGGTAATAACTACATATATGAGCCGAGAATATGGATATTAATATAATGCTGCATATAATTCAGCATACAATTCGTTTACCTACCCAGTCAGGGGTGTGTGTAGAGGGGGGGGGGGGGCCTTGGGGTGGGGATGGGGTGGGGGGGGGGGGTAGCGTGGTTGCTGAAAACATTGGCAATCGACAATCGTCTGCAGATGCTGAGGACCCGAGTTATCTTTTAAAACGTCTTACCAGATTTCTTAGCATCAATTTGACAAGGTAGAAGAATGTACATTAACCCCGCGTGTGTCAACAACGCATCAAAGCCTATATCAATTTGTCATTTAATGGTCAAGAAAGTTCAGATTTTTCCATTTAAATTTGCAAAAATAGCTGTCTGTGCCCTGCAAATGAACATTTTTCATGACAGTCGGACTAAATCGAGTCATTCATGACGTAATTGATTATGAAGTCAGCCTACACGTCGCGTAGTTGATTATGACATCATATGATTGATGGATAAACGGGATTCCTCCATTTTAGAGTCGCGAATTCACTGAATGTAGAAGGACTGGAAAGCAACCTTCCTGTTACACAACGGTTTGCAACCTCGGTGAACCGCAGATGAGTGAAATCAAAATTCTGCCTACCACATAATGTAGGTTTACAAACAATCACAGCGTAAGCAAAATCATATGAGGGCCGGTGTCATATTGTAAGTTGTTGAATATTTTGAAACTAATTTGACTGGAAGTTGTTGCCGCCATAGCTAGCAACAACTTCCAGTTAAATTAGTTTCAAAATATTCACCGCCATGACCATTATATAATAAAGAATGTAATGCATTGACACATGCATGACATCACACACTATCACTTGAGGAGACAAAATGGTGGCGATCACTGTTCAACATTTACGCGATATTACAAAGCAGATACTTGTGATACAGATAAGGGAATGTGACAGGATATGAATGATATGGAATCTATGAACTATAATCTGTCGGAGCAATACAATATTTGAGATGAGATTAGTATTCATTTAAGGCCAAAGGCTTCTTTCTCTATGTGGCTGGCCGGTACGCGTTCACACGTGTGGTCAGTTGAATAAGTAGCCTTTAACCGGCACATTCACTCTAAACAATTTAATTTATCAGATTGATCATTTAAAATAATTCGTGCATGACTGATGAATCGGAACAAAATATCATCATAAGCCAGATGTAAGAAACGCTGACCTAATCTGATGGTCTGCCTAATCTTCAAGCCACATAAGAAATTCACTGACTTCAAAAAGACGGACATCACAACTATGTCTGCTGGTATAATTAGAATCAATCAAATAATTCGTCTTGAAACTGGTTCTAAGAAGAAGCGAGAAGCTCGCTTGAATCCTTTGAAACATGGAATGCCATTTAATCCAACTTTTTGAGCAGACATAAAAAAGATATTGAATATTTTGAAAGTAATTTGCTTGAAATTTGGTGTTGCCCAGTGCAGCAATATATTTCAATAAGATTGTTTTCTAAATATTCAACAGGGTGTTTCCTATGTCGTAAGAAATGTGTTAGATTTTGTTTTTAAGTTTAAAAGCGTTATGATCTATCACATCAAAGATACATGGGTTTCCTTTCTATTTTAGCCATCTTTTATTAGGCTGATTTAAAGTGCTTGTTTGCAGAAATGATTTTTTGCAGAAACACCTCACGTCTAAGTTAATAGTACATTTCTATCAAGCCAGAACAGCGTGGCTTGTATTGTGCAGTGGATTCTATGTACCTCGTAACTTGCCAATGTCGAATTTACGCCATTGACTAACGGCACAGGACCAATATTGAATTCTATATCGAACATGAAAATTAATAAACCTTACATCTTTAATAAAAAGATTTTTAAAACCCGGAAACTGTTATACGCGCATATAGGGCTGGAGTGTGCACTTTATAATGAAAGCATGGGGATAATGGCGGGGAGACCCTCGGTTGCTGTTAGAATCGCGAGACGGCTTTACGGTCAAGTTTCGGCCGTAATGCACTACTAATGCTGCTGATGCCCCCGGGATTAGAGGGCTGTGGGTCAGAGGACTGTGGGGCCAGGGGGGGGGGGGGGTGGCGTTTTGTCACGTCGGTCTTATACACTACAGCTCAGAAATAATTTACCAAATTCTAAAGACAAATTTGAATTAAAAGTGTACTGTTGAATATTTTGAATATAAATGGATTGGGACATTGCTGCCTAAGGCATCAATGTCTCCCAAACCAATTATGTTCAAAATATTCAACCGAACATTTTTACATCGTATTCAAGATTGGTGGGGTTTTTTTAAAACATGTTGGCTGATTCATGAGGTATGGCATCTATTTGTGTAACTTGAAGTTACGCCGGACCCCAAACATTAAAATAAAAACGAAATTTCGTGTGACTTTTAGGGGGTCAATTGGTGGGCCCGGTGCATATGCACCTGTTACACTGTCTTATGTTCGGCCCTGGGATAGGATAGTCGGCCAACTCCTCGCGAGATTATCATGACTATCACACGACGATAGAACTACGCGACCAAACCCATAGCCAGGGGCGCTGCCACCTTTCCTTACGATATCGATTATCGGTCACTAAATCTGCTCAGAATATACGATTATCGGGCATACTTAACTTGCGCTTAATCTTGCCTCACGTGGTGCGATTTTTTCTACGATTTACTCTGATTTCCTACGCTACACTTGGATAACATTTCCTGCTACAAACGCACATAATCGGAAGAAAACCCAGCTTACGACATCGTAAGATGGCACCCCTCACACCTTATGATTTCCTTTGATTTTCTGCAAATTGTCTACCTTTGCTAGTAGGCAAGCTCGTATTTGGTGGCGTCTGATTCTGACAGCAGCATGAATTAAGTCCTTGCTCTTTCTGCATTGATGGTTTGAAGAAATAAGGAAGCGAAGAGAGTCACAGAAAAGCCTTTGTATCTGTCCCCGGATAAGCATGAATGGTCATGGCACATTAGAAAGGCCGTCTTCTATATGTAGTGGCCAATAGATTTCTTATCAGAAATCAATAGTTCTGGCAATAAAGGGAAGTTTAATTTCAAAAGTACAAATTGTAGACGGGCATTTTAAGAGTAATAGTTTAATGATTTTAATGAGATATTTGGGAATTCAAGATTACTGTCAAATTAAGCAATATTTGCGTTACAAATGTAACTTGTGTCTATGACACTAGAATGGACCTTTCCATTTTTTTTGCTATGCCCCGCCCATCTCCAGCTAAGCTCCACCCACACGGTCACACCTCGCTCGTTTTGGGATCGATTGATTCCTTCACTCCATGACAATCAATTTCCAGAAAACTATACAGGTAAGCTGTTGCATATTTTGAAACTAATTTGACTGGGCACTGTTGCTGCCTATGGCAGCAACAGCGCCCACGCAAATTAGTTTCAACATATTCAACATCATATTTACTAAGTAGTAGAGACATACAATTCGTACAACGTGTCGGACTATTAAGAGTTAAAGACGGGCCTAATAGAATCATTTATGACGTAATGATTATGAGGTCATCCTACACGTCGCTTAGCTGAGTATAACGTAATATGACGTCAGATCATCGATAAATACTCTGGAAAGGTATATGGCCTAAGGGGGATGAGGAGCCTTTCATTTAATGGATCTCAGGATATTTTCTGGAAATCAAAGATGGCCGCCAGTAAAATCGAGCAATCTAAATTCTGAATGGGAATTCTTTTAATCTATCACCATAAGATCGGTCAAGCTAAATGTGATTAAAATTATCCAACCTTTCGGAGCTGCAGAGTTGCCAGGGATCGAACCCCACTCGGGTCGAAATTGAAAAATGTAAAAATTACATTCCAGATGATAACTGAGCTATTTTTTAAGCTATGCCCTGCCCATCTCTAGCTAACCTCAAACCACGCCCCGCTCGTGTTGTGATCGATCGATACCTGAACTTACCGACTATCAATTTCCAGAAAAAGTGTGTTTGTGACAGTAACAGCACACAGCCAAATTAGTTTCAAAATATTCACCACCATGTTTATTAAATAGCAAAGACATACAACAACGCTTAGTCTGTCACCAATTATGCGTTCCTGACGAACCTATCTATGGCATTCATGACGTCATTGATTATGACGTCATCCTACACGTCACGTAGTTGATCATGACGTCATATGATACATGGAAAAAATTACGATGTAAAATGGTCGAAAGGCTGCGCCCGATCCAAATCAGTTAGGATTTCGGTTGGCAACGTGCATAAATTCAGCCACATACCGAATCACCGAAATGCTCAAAGTGAGACCCAGGCATTAAACAACACATCATAAGAAACATTAACAAAATCTAAGGCAAATCTAGATCTTCCCGGTATCAATACGCTCAGCCATTTTTCAAGATGGATCTTCCAGAGCAAAGTCTCCCAAGAAATATTATATTAGCATTTTAATATTTTATACCAACCCTCAATCAACGTATGCAATACGTTAAGAACCGTAGAGAGGATCGTAAACAGAACTATCATTTTTTTCCTTACAAATGTGAGCTTCGTAAAGGACCTTTCCGGTTTTAGCTATGCCCCGTCCATCTCTAGCTAAGCTCCACCCACACCTCACTCCTGTTGGGATCGATCGATCTCTGAACACCCTGACTATCAATTTCCAATAAACTACACATTTAAGCTGTTGAATATTTTGAAACCAATTTTACTAGCTGCTGTTGCTGCCTTAGGCAGCAACAGCGCCCCGTCAAATTAGTTTCCAAAATATTCAACATCATGTTTATTAAATAACAAAGAATTACAAAGACATACAATTCATACAACGTGTCGAAATATTTGAGATTTGGCGAGGGTCGATATGGAACCCTGTGTGCCGTAATGATTGTGACCTCATCATACACGCGCTGAGCTGATTATGACGTCATACGAGGTCAAGTGATAGATGGATACTCTGGATAGGTGAATTAATAATTAATCACATCTTCTGACTGAGGCCTAGACACTTACTTTTTCATCAATAGAGAGTAAGGCCATACCAATGTACCCACCCACCACCCCTTTTTTGCTTTACAAGCCCTCCTAACTTGATATTTACATATCTAGAACAAATCTAATGCCGCAATTTTAAGATATTATTTTTAACATTCTTTCCATCTAGCAAGTCTTTGCAACCAAATCCTAATCACTCGGAATTCCTCAGAATGTTCTGTAACTCTTTTTGTTCTCTGTAGTTTTGTTAACCCTTTAATGGTCAAGCCGCTAAAATGGGTTTGCAATGGTCATGGGAATAGTTCATCTGCTGGCCAAGCGTCTACTCTTGGCCTGCAAACGAACACTCGCTCAGAAAACGTGTAGGTTGGCTTCATAAGCAATGACGTCATGAATAAGTTGTCGTCATGAACGCTTAATTGACTAAGCGTGGCTGTACGTATTGTATCTCTGTTGACTATTTTGAAATTAATTTGACTGGCGTCTGTTGCTACCTAGAGTTTTCTGGAAATTGAGATTCAGGGAGGGCAGGGATCGATTGATTCCAATACGGGCGAAGCGTGGGTGGAGCTTAAATATGGTTGGGCGGGGAATGGCTAAAACTGGTCACCTCCATTGTCAGGATTTAAGGACTGGGTTGTCTTATAACCACCCATCCGAAAAAACACCACCCTGTGGTACTCAAAGCCAGGTTATAGTAGAGACAGGTATAATCTGTATTATGATGCAAACGAAATTGATTGCTTTAATTTAAATACATATTTTTCATAGTCGAACTAACACGTCTGCATTTGTTTCACAATGTGTGGTGATACGCAAAAAGTTGAAAGATTTTAAACGCGGTTAAGTTAAAGCTCTGGATAGCTTGACGATAGGCAGTCCTATGGACGAGAACAAATACACATGCCATTATTGTCAAACAGGAGAACGCAAATGGCCAGATGACTTCGCTGACAGCTCCCACCATTACTGCAACCAGTGTTAGTGCCGCGCGTGCATATTTATACCAAACGTGACTTTGCATCAAGCGCAATTAAATAGTGGATGGTGACCACTTCCCATTACACTTCATCACATCACACTTAAAAGAAACCAAACCACAACAACAACGACAACGACAACGACGTTATTACTACTGCTACTCCTACTGCCGCTGCTGCTGCTGCTGCTGCTACTACTACTACTACTACTACTACTACTACTACTACTACTACTACTACTACTACTACTACTACTACTACTACCACTACCACTACCACTACCACTACCACCACCACCACCAACCACAACCACCACCACCACCACCTCATAATCTATTGAAACAAGCTAAACTCTGCACAGCAAACGACCATCACAGAGATAATCTGAGCAGCTTTATCTTCTAGGTCCAGTATCAAAACGATACCAGCAATCCCTGCAGCCCAATTCAGAGTGGACTCTGATAATATTCAATGGACAGCAAACAAAATATACACCGACTGGCTGCATTGTCTAGATTTAAACTAAATTCGGGTCAAGGTTATTATCGCCCAGACACCGGCTAGGAACTAATATTGTTAAAATCACTGCCTCGCCATTAGGTGAATCAGAAAGATTACTACTAAATTACGGACTAACCTTTGTTACAACATATAAACCTCAAACTGGTCTAGACGCCCTACTTGATAATAGGGATGTTGGAAAATGAGGAATTTAAGCGCCAAATTAAATTAGCAGACTTCTTTGGTAATACTACAAGCGGTTTTCACACTTTTGTAGACAAAACAGGCTGGGAACCGAAACTGGAACTTGTTCACTGACAGTTTACAAATCACAAAAGATCGATAGGTTGGCTAGTAGCCACATCAGATAAACAATATTTATCTGCACAGGAACACCAGGTACTAAAATATTCAAGCAACAGTAATAATATTATCATCAAACCAGAAGATAAGGGCTTGGCTACAGTAATACTGACAAAAGATAATTATATACAGAGCTACATGCAGCTGAATAACGTTAAGCACTATAAAAAATTGAATGAAGCTATTTGGCCACAAAACTATTCCATAGTTAATGAAGTTCTCGAGGCATTACTGAAAAAGTATAAGATCATTAAAACTATTTAAGCACTTGTCAATCAAAAAGACACAACATCGCACGGTAACTTAAATCTCGACAACCAGAGATCACAATAAGCTGGGCAGATGGCACTTCCTAGAAAGGGTAAAAGTTCAACGGCTCCTGCTTTAAAACGTGGTCGCGAAGAGGAGGCACGGGAGAAGTTAGTCGATCTCACAGTTCAGGCAGGTTTAACAAGCAGCACAAGGAGGCTGATACCGTTAAAGCCAACAGTTCTGGAAAATTTCCTTTGTCACGGCAGAAATGTCCTTTAGAACGAGACCAACAGGTGGCAGAAATGTTCTTTAGAACGAGAACCACAAGCCGTGAAAGTCGGACTCTGTTGGAGGCTGATACCGAACTGGGTTTGCCCAGTTTCTTATTGGCAGACGAAGTGCAACAGTGGCACTTCTAGGCAGTGCTCCAACACAGGGGAGCCAACAGTGCTGCCAGTATGCAGTCGAATCTACTTCTCTCCGGAGTTTGGAGACGGTGCAAAGGTTTCAAATCAGCGAAGTTTTCTGGGCGGTGTGTTTGTAGTGAAGGGTGATGAAGGTGGAGGAATTTAGGTTGTTACCTTGGCTGCTTTTGCGGAGCGGCCTTTAAAACAAATTAGGTTGCTCTGCTGCCTATGTAGATGTTGGCATGCTCTGAGTGGTTAAAGCCCCAGCTGTCCCGTGGTGCAAATTCCCCATCGTTACTTAATAGGAGAGCGGGACGTATACTGTCGACTGGCACCGTTTGCGAGGCAGTCACAGAGCAACCTACAGCGGCTCGGTCTCGAGATAAGAAGTAATTGGATTGATTGGCGTCTATCGAGTCCTCGATTCCAGGACCCATTCACGCCATATATGAGCGGGTTTATCATTCAGTCTATTATTGGTAACGTCCACAGTTTTACACGGGTACACATTTATACTCCTGGGTGGAGAGAGGCAACGAGAAGTGAAGGAGATTCCCTATGTGTCCACCGATTGCCCATGGGGCCCCTGCTCATTTGGTAATCGAGCGGGATTTGAATCCCGCCTGGCTGATTACCAGTTGATTACGCTTACACCACGGTCTCGAGATCGTAGAGCGAGCAGCGTTTACACAGTCAGCTCTGCAGCTCATTATCTTGTTGCGAATTGCTGGCTTTCTTCCGAATTATCCAGCCAATCAGGGATCGTCTTTTCGGATGTACGTGTCTTAGTAGCAGCAGTAGCAGTAGGAGCTAGCATGTTCAATGGCCATGTTGTACTTTGTCTTATTTTTCTTCAAGTGTGTCCAGAAATTCAATGTTTTATGCGTTGCTCTCTCTTCATCTTGACCTGACATTATTATCACGAGGAAACTGAGCCTTCAGGCTTTCTAGAGGTAGCATGCATTCCCGGAAACTTCTGTGATCATGTCTATTAAGGGAAGAAGTCGTGCAAAGATCAGGCATATAAAGAACTTAAAATGTCCACCCAGTCATCGGCATCGCACAAGTGCGGTCGTGTCCTGTTCTATGAATAAAAAACCTGTCTATTACCGGGCAAATTTTATCTTAGACATTCTTGTCATCGTGCGTGCTTTGGGTATAGCCACTCGTAGGGCAGCCATGGCGTGTTCCAGGGGTTTGGATTACCGGTTCCATGTTGACTAGTCCTTCCCGTTATCCGACCACACAGATATCAGTGATATCTCAGTTGACTTCATGGACCTAACGGTCTACAAAGGCACTAAATTCAATGCATCAAGTTATTTAGATCATAATGTTTATTCCACGTCCACAGATCACACCAGCTACTCCACAAACAATATTTTCACCCTCCACACTTTCGAAAGACTAGTAAAATCAGAAATCATTTGACTTCATAGGAACTCTAGCGATAAAGAAAGTCTAAATTCAGCATGTTCAACCTTATTTCATGCACTGAAAACAAGAGGCTACTCCACCTCCACCCAACCTGCACCCACCCCACCCCACCCCATCATCCCCCCACTACGGAAAATGAAGTCGGACACCTTACAGACGATAACATATCAACAATATAACCCGACAGATCAGGCTAACACTAAGGTTAACCACTACGAACAGGTCCCGAGAGGGGGATACTCCAGGAAATGTGGGAAAAACTAGGTGAAAATTAGACAAATTTCTCCCGAACCAAGACAGCTTCACTAGCTTTCAGACAAAGGTTCCTTATTCAATCGTGCCTGGATAGCGATACAGCAAATGTAATTACTTACTATCATGTAGGCTGTGTCAAAAACTATATTTAGGACAAACAAAAGGTGTGTTCAGTGTGGGTACCACTAGGCATATATCCCACATACAGCTGAATTAGGACACTGGTGCAGCTGAGCATTTCAATCGGCCAAGCCATCTTATCCACCGTGATTTGGAAATCTTACAAACAAACAAACACCAATTTAGATGCAGAAGAAAATAAATGGAAAAGTGCTGACTTCTCAGAGAATCATTCTGGATTAAATGTCTGCAGACAAAATGGCCTTGTGGTCTAAATGTAGACTCGTGCCGATCAGATACAAGGTGGAGAATCCATTTTGTCCTAGCATACAATAGGAAAAATGTTGAAGTTGCAAAAATTTTCAAAGAAGAATATAACAGATTACAAACTAAATTACGTGAACTCTTTTGGTCCAGACCCGTTATTGCCTTTAAGAAAAACCCTACTTTCCGCAGCCTCCGAGTGAAAGTAAATCTATGTAAAGCTCAATAATTAAAATACAGTGGAACCTGTCTATAGCGACCACTTTAGGCACAGTCAAAGAGAAGTCGCTAAAGAGATGTGTTCATTTAGTATTGTCAATTAATACAGCTAGTGGTTTTTGAGACTGCAGAGCGGTGACCCTTCAAGTCACGTGGTTGCACAGCCACCCGTCTTCGAGATCCACCACCCTCTGGTCCCACAGGCAGGTGATGGCTATAGACAGGTTGGACTGTAGACAGAAGAAAATTATTTTGTTGAGCAAAATATAAACTATATAACATATAATACATTAGAACAAAGCTAATATAAGCGCTGATTGAGACAACATCAACAAACTCCCACGTAATAAAATAAACAAGAAATTGTCTTACTTTTGAAAAACCGAGCCAGTGCGTTAACAATATTATACTACTACTACTACTACTACTACTACTACTACTACTACTACTACTACTACTACTACTACTACTACTACTACTACTACTACTACTACTACTACTACTACTACTACTACTACTACTACTACTACTACTACTACTACTACCTTTTTGTGGGTTTTTGACACTTCATGGAGGAACTCCTTTGAAAAAGGCTTGCAAACCCCCATAAAATATCGGATGAAATAGCAGACTTTATTAATAGAATAACAATACAATCATAACATATCAAAACAGTGCAAGCTAAAATACTCTATTATCATATACCACACCAATGGCATAACTACATAGAAAACACACTTAATAAAGAACTGATAACATAACATAATTTAACAAAGCCATTACTATTTGCAGACCGTGTAGTAGTAGGCCCAAATGGCGCGCATAGTTACCCAACAAGTGGTAAAGCGACTCATCAATAATTAGCAATAAGTTACTGCTACTCATTGACGCCAATGAGCCGATTCATGACCGGCAGGCTAAGTAGATCATATGTAGTTTAACCATATAGTATTAGGCCCAAATGGCGAGTGCAGCTCGCCACCAAGTGGCGAGGTGACTCGTCAATAAGTAACAAAACCTCACTCATTGACGCGAGTTAGCGGATTCTTAAATGCACGACGGACGTGGTAGCCTTTATGTAGTATAATGCACAAAAGCGAAAGTATATAAACTATAACTACATAGATGGCGCTTTGGGTTCACATTCTAAATTTACTTCATTGTAAGTTTTTGCAAATTACCCGGGAACAAATACACCTACAGTACACATATACAACAGGATGCTAATTGTAAGATGTCATACTCTGTTAGCCTAAAGAACTCGAAAATCCGATCACCTCCAGAATATTGACGTACTGCTCATTTGAGATTTAAATATACCGGTTTCCAAGGTTAGGGTATTCGTCACGATTCGTGTCTTCCAAGGCATTAAAATTTTTAAATAAAGGCAATTAAATTAAATTAAAATAGCATTTATCAATACACAGCAAGCAGCGAGTGTGCTAGCTTACAGTATACAAGTTCTGCTTCTGATATTTTTAGATATCCGTATTCAATTGATACTAGGCCAGTTTTGTACCACACGTCTTTAAATCGACTTTCTCTCCCATTTTCTACTAGCCTGTAAAATTCACAATGAATGTAGTTTATCAACAATGATCGAAATATAGCTTTATGGCACTTTGATGGTTGTTGCCTGTTTTATCTCTGGCCTCTGAACACCGATGCTTCCAGATGGCCCACACTCCTACAGATAACAGGGTTACTAACAATTCTTTCTCCTTGCTATTACTGATTCGTTCGATGGTTGAGCTATCTTTGAACATAATTGTTTCAGCCATTAATTTCACATATTTGTTTCTAAATTTAGCAAGGAACATATTGATATATACCCAAAGGCCTGTAGTTATACGACACCGAGTAAATAGATGGTCTATCGTTTCCTCCTCTGCATTACATAATAAGCACCGGTCTGTATTTGTTATTTTACACATATAAGTTAGATGGCCATAGCCATCGATGGAGTAATCGCCATGCCAGGTCCCGTGCGTTTCCTGGTAGACAAGGTAGATGTATTGTTTTCCAGGCATTTTTCCAGTTCTTTGGCATGCATCCTAAATTGTTCCAATGCTTAACCGCAATAGGAGTCTGTCTCATACTTTGCATTAGAGTTCTATACCAGTCTCTAGATGCCATGTTGTATTCTATATGTTCTGACACCAATACTAACGTTGGTTGCAACATATCTCTGTTGCCACGTGCTTTCGGAAATTTGAACCATACACCAGGTATTGCATTCTTTATTCTAACAAATAAGCGTTGAGTATCAATATGTCTCATTGATGTTGTTCTTGTTACATCCTGCATCGCAATCCATTTACGAGATTTCGGATTTACCAAGTCACGTAAATATTGAATGCCATTGTTGGCCATAGAGGGCAAGTATAATACAGCATCATTATCACGAATCAACTCGTTGCCCCAAAGACGTTGCACTAAGGCATCTTCCCAACAATTGGGTTGTGGCATTGATCGTGTAAATATTTTTTATGGCTTCGAGCTGTTCTTTATATACATCTGGTATCTTTTGATGGTTAGGTGGCAGTTTATTGCACATAAATAAATATTCTACTGGAAATGGGTCTACGTACCTTTGTAGAAGTGCCCTTGAAACACTTGACCAAGATGAGTTTGAAGTGAGTAGCTCATTCAAGAATTTCAATTTTAAAGAAGCACACTTTGCTGAAACATTAACCAAATCCATGCCTCCGTCATGCTTTTCATTGGTGAGGATTGACTGCGATACTAAATGGGCTTTGTCCTCCCATAAGAAGGACAACAGCAACGTGTTGATCTTTGACGCGTATGAACTACAGAAGCGGTATACCACAGTCCAGATAAAATTAAATTATTAAGGACAAATGTCCTGCCAAAGACAGTTAGGCGACGACGTTTCCAATTTACTAATGCACACTTTAGCTTGGATAGCCTTTCTTCCAAGTTTAGTAATACATCTGGTTCTCTACTAAAATAAATACCCAAAACCTTTACGACATTATTTGACCAGTTAATATCAATCACATTGTCAGTTCCGTCCTTCCAATCGCCCAAAAATAAACCCTTAGATTTGTCTTTATTGACTTTAAGCCCTGAAGCCTTTGAAAATCTGCTAATACTCCATTTAAAATTCTAAAATCCGTATTTTACCCGCAAACACAGTCGTATCATCTGCATATTGAGAAACCTTTAGTGGCCTTTCTACGCCACGTATACATATTCCCTGAACGTCATTGCATTGCCTCAATGTGGCCCCCAACGATTCCATGAGCGGAGACAATGAGCAACCCTGCCTGACACCTCGTTCCAACACTTCAGGTTCGGATAGCTGATAGTTTACTCAATAGCAACTTGTTATATCAGTATATAAAATATTTACCCATTTAATAAATCTTGAACCAAAGCGAATATGGGCTAAAGACTTAAACAAGAAATCCCATTCAAGTCTGTCAAACCCCTTCTCGTTATCAAGTGCTATTATTGCTGCTGGGATACAATCCTTTTCAACTAATTGAATAAGGTCCCGTATAAGCAAAGTGTTGTTTAATATTGATCTTCCTGCCACAGAACAGGTATGATCATCATCAATGACATCGCCTAGGACTGCGCAAAGTTTTAGTGTTAGTGCCCGAGTAATAATATTATAGTCTACGCAGAGTAGAGAGATTGGTCTACAATTCTGTATTTTGTTTCTGTCACCCCTCTTGTATATAAGCCGAACATATACCTGGGCCATCGATGGAGGGAGATGCCCTTGCTTAAAAATGCTGGTTGCTATTTCTTCTAATACTGGCCCAAATATGTGCCAGAATGTTTGAGAAAATTCAACTGGAACTCCGTCGCAACCAGGAGACTTTTCTAACTTCATACCTTTGACGGATTTTGTCAAATCATTAATTGCTATTGTTTGGTCACAGCTTTCGCGACATGAATCTGGAAGTCTTTGCGTTATATTAGCTAAAACATCTCTAGTTGCAGTTTCATCGCTTTCCTCAGATTTATACATGATTTGTAAAATTCGGATACTGTCTCCATCATTTCTGCATTTGAGCACACTGATGCACCATCGGTAGTCTTCAGTGACCGCATTAATTTCTCTATACCTCTTGCTTTTTCCAAGTTACAAAAGTAACGTGCAGTCTTTTCGCCCTTGGTGTGCATTTGTGCTCTTGACCTTATTTTGGCGCCAACAAACTGATATTGCTCTATTTCATTTAGTCTACCTTTTAATTTAACTAATAATGAACTCGTGATAATTATATTCCCCATCAATAATTTTCTTATTAATTTTACACAACGACCTCTGAAACGCCTTTTACGCTTTCGCATTTCTCGTGCATTCCTGATGGAATCCTGCCTTGAAATATATTTCAGGTCTGATTTAGCATCTTCCCACCAGTCTGTTATACATTCATACGAACGTCTTCTTTCATCCCAATGCCTCCAACAACTGTCCATACATTTGCGATAGAAACTACCTCGTAGCAATGCTACATTAAGTTTCAAAAATCCATCTCCTCGTTTGACTCAGTCAGCATTGTCTAATGTGATGGAAAACATATTGTAATCAGAGAAGGTTACTGGTTTTAACGAACGTTCTACATAGATCCTGTCTAACCTGGAAGTTATCCTATCATCTGTTGAAAACCAGGTACATTCCGGGCCTTCTGGATTTTCAATCCGATAAGTGTCTACCCAGATTTTATTTCACAAATGTGTTTAAAAATATTATGCGATGTGTCATTAAAATTAGACCTAGAGTTTTTGTCTTTAGCCTCATCTAATATGCAATTAAAGTCACTGCCCATAATTAGGTTTTCAGGCGTTCTGTCTTGAATTATTGTGGCAACATTATTTAGAAATACACGGCGCAATTGATGAGAGGTTTTGCATAAAGGTACATCAAATTTAAACCTGTGTTTAGTACATCAATTGATATACAAATCCGTCGTCCATTTGTATCTGATGACGACGATAAACGTCAACATAGTTGAGACAGCGGGGCAGGATAAGAATGGCGACTCCCGCACTATTATCTTGTGATAAAGAATTAAAAATCTGCCCTTTTGAAATATCTTTGAGATATTCATACACTTCATGTTTTTGAATTTTGGTCTCTTGTAGAAAAGCAATATCAACCCTCTCATTTTCTAATTCTTCAAGCAAGTGGCGCTGCTTGAATTCGGTGTTTAATCCTCTGCAATTGATGGTGCAGACAATCATAATTTGTAAAATGATGGTTATAACCGCCATCATTAGATTAACTTGATTTGGGGTTTTTAGCTCGTTTCTTAGACCATTTACCTAATTTTCCTGCGAATTCAATGTTTCCTAGTTCTACCACAGACAAATATTCATATTTCGAAAGATCAGAATCATGACGCAGTAGGCGATATTTCACGCTTCTCACTATGGCACTAACACTTCACCATCTTCTGATCGGTACATTACCATTTCATCTTTCATCTGTGAACTCTGTGTTTGAATGGACACATCTGATTCTGCAACTGACATTGTATCATCATCAATATCATTTTCCTCGATCTCAGATTCTGAGCTATTGTCTTCTTTATGACGCTTATTGCCATTTAAGTTACATTTGGCAGGGGCGCCATTTACCATTTCTTCAAGCTGACTTAAATCAAGTGGGCATAGCGGAAAATCGACTGAACTTTCCATCTTCTGAGTCCTAAATTTATCCTGTCCAAATTTTAGTTCATCTTCTAAGGAATTGTGATCTGGCTCTTCTGTAAGATCATCATTTTTCTACGTGCCTTTTACATCCACGTTTGGCTCCACTGCATTTTGATTATTTTCTTGGCTTAAGGTTATACCCTCCTCTAATACTTGAATTTCATCAACTGTAGTTACTTTAACAGGATTTGATGATTTGTTTGTGTCATTTTCAGTGGCATGAACCACAACAACAGCTTCCGCAGTGATTGCTTCAGAAGCATTTGACTCATTTGTATCCTTTAATGGCCGATTATCTCCTGATATTGAGGGCTTGTTTTGATTTTTTGGACAGCGCCATTTAAAATGGTCAACTGAACCACAGAGCAAACATTTGTTTCGATTGGGACAGTCTGTTGCCAGATGGTCAGTACTTAGGCAGATCCGGAATTCTTTAATTTGCCCCATATACCATAAGGGCAGGACAAAGCTGCCATCAAACATCAATCTGCTTGGTAAAGGGCTATCCACCTTATCAAACCAGATAAGTCTTACACCGTTTTCTAGCGTTCTGTCAAAGGGATACGTTTCCCGTTCAATCTTTTGCACTTTGCCATACTTTTTTAGTTCATTCATGATTCTGTCATCTGGAATTTCTGGTGGAACTTTCATCTTCACTAGCAACCTCTCTGACTCGATTCCCTCTACGTTACAAACTTCACCTTTTAGAATAAGAACATCTTCTAGAAGCTTTTCCTTGATCCCCTCATTTGACACTGTTACATTCCATATAGTTTTAGTAACATTGATACGCCCCTGCAAAGCAGCAGGTCCCGCGCCAACGACGTCCTTTAATCCATGGTTTACCTCAATATCAGTAACACCCCGTCCCTTTGTTGTTATTTTAAGGCTTAGGGTACGGTTCTAATTTGTTGCCATTTTGATATTCTGGCGCAATGGAAATAACTAAAGCAAACAGCCTATCAGTCGAAACGTTAATATAACGTCCCTTTAAAACGCCGGGTCAGTGTAAATAAACATTATACTATATTATAATATATATATATAGAAAGCCAGACCAAGTTTTAACCCGAATTAGCAACACGCAAAGAGCTAAACACTAATAAATTAATGTCCCCTTTAGAACGAGTGGTTCACTAACCCCCTTACAGGACCACATGCAGAGCTAAACACTAATAAATTAATGTCCCCTTTAGAACGAGTGGTTCACTAACCCCCTTACAGGACCACATGCAGAGCTAAACACTAATAAATTAGGGTCCCCTTTAGAACGTGTGATCCACTGGCAAATATCCGGCGATATTAACAGCCGTATATCCATCAGTCTACTCTAGTCAACGATCTTCAGCTAACTGGTGTAGCTTAAAATCATCTACACTAACAAATTGATTAATTAATAAAAGATTTGACCGCCGAAATACCAACTATAAAAGTTCCCCACGGTAAAGCATTGTTACTAATAGGAACAGTCAAAATTAACAACAGAGACGGGCCCGAATCTGGCCAAGAGAAAAAGAGAAACGAGTAGGTTCAGTGATCAGCAGAAATGGCTAACCACAGAGACGATTTCAGCTTTCAATCTGAAAACTCAAGTCACGATTGCGACTTCGCACAATTAAAAATACACAAACTGACAAGAAATAAGGAAACGATATTTGATTTAAACATATTTTATTGTAACAA
>CM067359.1:89374082-89406582 GCA_034401795.1 Chaetoderma sp. LZ-2023a
ATCGTGAACTACCCAGATTCCAACAGGCTAGACAGCGAAGTAATAGCTCTATTAGAGCTGAGTCTGAAAGGCAATGATTTTGAATTTGGTGGCGAAATTTACCAACAAATTTGCGGCTGCGCGATGGGCAAGCGCTTTAGCCCATGTTTTGCCAATATTTACGTAGCAGAGTTGGAGTAGGAAGCATTAGAAAAGTGTCTAAAACAACCCCTTATTTATCGCAGGTACCTTGATGACATTTTCATGATTTGGCAACACACAAAGGCAGAGTTTGATAAATTTTTCGAAATTCCGAGCAATCATGATCCGAATATCAAATTAAAAGCAACCATTGATGAGATGTCTGTAGATTTCCTGGATGTAACTGTATATAAAGGTCTAAAGTATGAAACAACTGGCTACTTAGAACAAAGTGTATTTCAAACCAACCGATTCGCATCAGCTATTGCACAAAAAATCTGTCCATCCACCGCATACTTTTAAACGAATAGTAAAATCACAAATAATCCGTTTTCACAGGAATTCGAATGACAGGAAAAACATTGAAGAAGCGTGCTCGACCCTATTCATAGCCCACAAACCACGAGGTTACGCCTCACGATTCTTGGGCAAAATTAAATCTGAAACATTGGACAGCTTGGAAACCATTCCAGATAATGCCTCAAATCGTCGTCCTGCCAAAATTTCTCACAATCGTCCGATTATAGGTGTAGGCGAATCTCGCAAATGCGGAAAGAAAAGGTGCAAGTTAGATGAATTTCTCCCAAACCAGAATACTTTCACGAGCTTTAAGAACAAAAGCAAGTTCCAACTTCAGTGTAATCTAGATTGTCACTCTGAAAATGTTATTTATCTAATTTCATGCAAATTGTGCCAAAAACAGTATGTCGGCGAAACCAAATGTCCATTAAGATGGCGGGCAACTCGACACCTCTCAGATATTAGGCTAGAGGAAGACACACATGTTTCCGAACATTTTAATCTTCCTGACCATTTAGTCCTTCGTGACTTTGAAATTATGCCGATTGAACAGCCACCCCTTTCAGATACGGCAGATGAAACTGATAAACAAATAAAACTTCGCGAATCGTTTTGGATTAAAGAACTCGAAACACAGTGGCCAAGGGGGAATAAACTCGGACCCAGGCTTATCTGATCAACGTGACAAAATTTCATTCATTCTGACCTATAATCGGAAAAACGTTGAAATTTCCAAAATCTTGAAAGATGAGTATCAAAACCTACAGGAGAAACTGAAACAACACTTTAACAAGCGTCCAGTAATTGCGTTTAAGAAAAATCCGAATCTACGTGACATCTTGGTAAAAGCAAAACTCAAATAGCTATCCAGAATATCCATCTCAATCATTCAACATTAATCCTTGCATGATGGTCAGCCAAAAACGGTCAATTTAGTAATCTTGGACAATGTCCATTTGCCGGCAGGGATTGGAGTATTTTTGAAAATTTATCGCTGTAATGACTGGCTCGGGAACCGAGACAGTCGTTCCAGTGGCATATTCTCGGGAATGACATTGTCTGTGCCTGCAAATGTACATTAAATAAGTAAGCGCATATTTGGATTTTACTGAACAAATTTAACCAGTAAAGGGTTAATATTAATGCCATATGGCTTTCCTCAAACAAAATGCCAAATCTCAGGCAGTAAGATAAACCAAAATAACTCTGTTTTTGAATTTGTTCAATTATTGAAGGTTCTGAGCCAGTGCGATGACAATATTTACTACTACTACTACTACTACTACTACTACTACTACTGCTACTGCTGCTGCTGCTGCTGCTGCTGCTGCTACTGCTACTACTACTACTACTACTACTACTACTACTACTACTACTACTGCCACTGCTGTTGCTGCTACTACAAATGCTACTGCTACTAGGGCTACTGCCGCTGCTACTACTGCTACCAATTCTGCTACCCTCACTACCGCCACTCTTACTCCTACCGGCATAACTGGTAATACTGTTGCTACAGTTGCTTCTTCTATAACCGTTACTGCTTTTGATCTGCCTAGTAATAATCGGTTATTAGAGCCTGCACCTTTAAATGGTATTTGTCTTGTGGTCGTTAGGTGGGTGGTTAGGTGGGTGGGTGGTTAGGTGGGTGGGTGGGTGGTTAGGTGGATGGTTAGGTGGGTGGGTGGGTGGTTAGGTGGATGGTTAGGTGGGTGGGTGGTTAGGTGGGTGATTAGGTGGGTGGTTAGGTGTGTGGGTGGTTAGGTGTGTGGGTGGTTAGGTGGGTGATTAGGTGGTTAGGTGGTTAGGTGGGTGGGTGGTTAGGTGGTTAGTTGGTTGGGTGGGTGGGTGGTTAGGTGGTTGTGTGGTTAGGTGGGTGGGTGGTTAGGTGGGTGGGTGGTTAGGTGGGTTGTTAGGTGGCTGGGTGGTTAGGTGCTTAGGTGGGTGGGTGGTTAGGTGGGTGGTTAGGTGGGTGGGTGGTTAGGTGGGTGGGTTGTTAGGTGGGTGTGTGGTTAGGTGGGTGGGTGGTTAGGTGGGTGGGTGGTTAGGTGTGTAGGTGGTTAGGTGGGTGAGTGGTTTGGTTGCTATGAGAGGTGGGACACCCATTTCATGTTTTCTTCCAGACAATGCCATCCGGCGTGCCCTCTTAGTGGAACCTGCCCCCGCCCCTCAAATTTGGTTCCGGCACCCCTGTTTCCTAGGTTATCTTAAGGCTACTATAGATTTTTCCTTTCCACGTTTCGATCATAAGTGTATGCCATTTTTCTCTCAAATGGTCGTCTATGTTCTTACTTATCGCTGCTTGCCATGGATGGCATTGTACATTGTTTGCGTTTCCCAAATGTGTGTGTATCCTGTTTTGTTAAAAATGTTCTTAATATTGGTTAGCCACTGACATGTTTTTCTATTTTGGAATTTGGATATCATCGTTTAACATACACTTATATAATCGGCTAATTTTGTTTCTTTTCCTGATATAAGTATTATCCCATATGTCCGCTGTTTTATTCTTATCTTTATTGGTAGTTCTCCAGGTCCTCCAGGTCCTCTATGTGTCATATACTTTGGTGTACTATGGTTAATTTTTAGAACTCCTTAGAAAGTGCAAATGTGCCTTTTCAAATAAGTTTCTATTCCGATAGCTTCGCATCCATAAAGGAGAATTGGTTCAATCATTTGGTGGCATAGTTTTATCTGGCAGACAATGCGCTAATCTAACCGTCCACCCTACCCACCCACCCTCACCACTCAGCCACCCCCCCCCACCCCACCCCAACCACACCTTGTAAAGCAAACATAGATTTGCGGGCCTGTTCCAATATATATAATGTGTTTTTATGCCAGAATCAAGTGCCCATTATATAAGAAATGTACACCTAGGTATTTGTAGCTATATACTAGTTATAGAGCCTTTTCATTCGTTTGAAATGCTAGTTTGCTACAATATGTGTGTGTACTACGAAATACCATAACTTGTGTTTTATCACGGTTATATTTAAGTTTCCACAGTTCACAGTAGCGTTCAAAAGCATTTAATACTTGCTGAAGTTCGTTTGTGCTTTCTGCTAGGATGTTTGTGTTGTCAGTATATAAAAGGAATAACAGTCTATGTAGGGTAGTTACTTCACTTTCTAGATCAGTTAAATCTAATGGTTTGCTGTTATGATTAAATAAAAAGTTTTCTAAGTCATTTAGGTATACACCAAATATGGCTGGGGAGTGGTTCTCGCCTTGTTGGACTTCCCATTTGGACCTAAGTGCATCTGAAGATTGGTTATTGAGCTTGATTTCTGATTTTATGCTATTATATACATAGTTTGTATTACTCGAAAAAGTTTACCATTTATATTATGCTGCTCACGTTTTCTCCAAAGGCCATTATGCCATACCGAATCGCTTTTCTTTGGGGGGGGGGACCCATACTCATATAAAAAGTACAGTATTAAAAAATCCAAGAGGACGTTATTTATTACTTAGAGATGTAGGATATTAATGGAGATGGCTTCTACGCGTATCTAATTTTTACATTATTCAAAGGGAGGCCTCAGACCCCTCACATTATGTATGGTGGGGGTGGGGCGACAACGAATTTTATACCCATTCCTCAAATACACCCACCGACTTCGCAGTTCGGCCAGGTGTATACACATTATTTCTACCTTTGCATATGCGTCACACGTGAATTGATTTTGAGAGTTGCTGTTAATTCTAATATCGCTTGTTATAGTGTTTTCACATTGCTGTATTCTACCCACAATGCATTAACGGACCGTGGCCCAGTATCACTTCAAAATTCAAATAGCCTAGAACTATATATCTTACCTTTTACTTGCAAAGATATATGAAACATTTACAGATATAAAAAGAATGACACCACTACATAAATAGCATTTGCATTGATGATTTTAATCATCGGTAAGGCCGCTCAGACACGAGTTATCACCATCAACATAATGCGATTTCTATGGTTATCATCAGTCTGCACGACGTAAGAATAGATATATCCGGCCTAGAAGCACTCCCGTATTATTGTATGGACGTGTGGTAATGCAAGAACAAGCAAACTGTAATACACCTGCTCAATCTGCTCTGAATATTCTTTAAATCCTTTTTTAAAGTCCTAAAGTAAAGTTTATTAATTTTTCGCATAGAAATAGGTTATGGGCACGTCTGCCCTCGCTGCCCCCACACACCCTCCACCCCACCCCACCCACCCCACCCCCAGCCCCCGCCCACCCCCACCCACCGACCAAAGGTGCCCCTGCCGGGAAATGGAAATATATTTGGTTTGATTAAATGATAACAATAGAATCATATTTACTAGATTCAGAACCAACAACCACGCTTCACCGATAGAAAAAGGGAGGTGGGAAGGAATAGTAAGAGAAGATACAAAGTGACATTTGTCCAAAAAAAATGGATTCTTAGGTCGTGAATTTATTGATATAAAAAAACCAATTACGTTACTGACCTTGCTTTTTTCTGTCTGTTCAGTGAAAATGTGGCCGCGAGCTAGAGGATCCATTTATAGCTATGCCTCGCCCCTTTCTAGCTATGCCCCGCCCATTTCTAGCTAAATCAAGGTACGCTATTGAATAGTTCGAAACTATATTTGACTCGGCGCTGTTGCTGCCTATAGCAACAGCGCCCAGTCAAATTAGTTTTAAAATATTCAACAGACTATTTATTAAGTAGTAAAGACATATAATTCGTAGACTTGACGGACTATTCCAGATTCATAACGGGCAATTCTCTGTCAATTATGAATGCATGATTATGACGTAAGTCTACACGCGACATAATTGATTAAGACATCATATGATTGAGTGACAGATCGGATTCATCCTTCATCCATTTCTACAGCCACGCTATCACTTTTTATCGACGAAGTAGTACATTCAAACTTGCAAACGGTATACCGTGATACTGCGGTATTTTGGCTGGTACCGAGACCGTCACGTAAATGTCAATAAAGGTCAGCACTATTTTCAAACATTAGATCAACAGATTTATGGACGAAATTTACAAGCTTGAACGTTCGGGATGATATCAGATTACCGTGTCCTAAGCATTTCTGCTGACTTGGGTAACTCATCCTGATTCCATAATTAGCCACTTCGAGAGTGGTGCAACAACAAGCTGAACACAACATTGCCCATCATATCCAAAGACAATGAATGCACACAGGTCATTCCGCGGAACTGGTATATTATTACTTCAGCACATAGATACTGAGAACATTGAGGTTAAACAGACATGCATGTCTCTGGTCAAGGCAACCGGCGGCTGCTGCGGCTGCTGCTGCTGCTACTACTACTACTACTACTACTACTTTTTTTTTTTTTTTTGAAAAACCGACGCTGACGCAGTCGGACAAACTTCACGGAGGAACTCCTTTAAAAAGGCTTGCAAACCCCCAGAAAAAAACCTGGTGAACTAGTAATCTTGATTAATATTACACCAAAACAATGATAAATAATGAGCATTAATACAATCTATAAATACATATGGCTTAAAAAGTATAGATACAAAACAATATGCTGATAAAGCTCCGATAGCAAAACAAAACTTAACAAAGGCATTACTATTCAACCCAGGTGTAGTAGTAGACCCGTGTGGCGAGTGCAACTATCCAACAAATGAAAAGTGCCTCGTCAATCTATGACAAATAAGTCAATCATTGACGCCAGTGGGCTGATTCTCTAAAGATCAGCGGGCGTAGTAGCATGTGGGTAGTATAATACATATAGTCGGCAGAAAAATTCCAGAAAAATTGATGACCATCTTGTTTACATTTTCAATTTACTTTATTGTAAGGTTTTGTAAATTACCATTCAATCCATGTGTGGTAGTAGTCCCGTGTGGCGAGTGCAACTATTCAACAAATGAAAAGTGACTCGTCAATCAATGACAAATAAGTCAATCATTGACGCCAGTGGGCTGAGTCTTAAAGATCAGTGGGCGTAGTAGCATTCGGGTAGCATAACATATATAGTCAGCAGGAAAATTACAGAAAAATAGATGGAAATAGATGGCGCTCTTGTTTCCATTTTTGATTTACTTTGTTGTAAGGTTTTGTAAATTACCCTGGAACAAATAACCCTATAAAACTCTGTGCAAATTCCTAAAATTACCTGGGACAATTTTATAGTTCAATGGCAAATTACTTTATCGATTGATTATTAAATTACCCCAGTCTGTTTATTTCTTAACATGAATTATTAAACATAACAATATCAAAGTGCAGACTAAAATGAATTACAGATTAATTAAAAGACACAGATAAATCAGCTGTAGTAATTAAATGATTTAAGCTAGTGCAGGCTCATTTATTTGTACAGCTCCCAACTCTATTGAAACTATGTTTGTTTTGCACCATATGTCCTTGAATACTTTTTCTTTACCATGCTGCTTTAATCTAAAATATTCGCAAGGAATATGATTCAGCAGCAATGAACGAAATATTGCCTTTATTGCTCTATTGTGATTGCCCATAGATGGATTTTTCGTCTGTGCACACGATGTTTCCAAATGGCCCAAACACCTATGGTTAGTATTGTTATTAAAATAGTCCTTTCAGACTTTATGATATTTACACCGCTTGATCCAAATTCTCTAAATAAGACTACATGCGTGTCTAGAACAATGGGCTTCGCTCCAAATTTTGCCAAGATTTGGCTGATATAGTCCCAAAATTGTGACGATATTGGACATTCCACAAATAAATGCTCGATTGTTTCCTCGTCTGTTTGACATAAGTAACACCTATCAGAAGTCGTAATATTGCACTTGTATGTCAAGTGTCCCACCCATAGACGTCGATGTAGTAATCGCCACAATAAATCACGAGCCATATTTGGTATGGATGGAGAATGTAAGATTTTCCATACATTTTTCCAACTGGATGGTTTATAGCTTGAGTCATCCCATCTCCTAATTGCTATGGGAGGTGTTACTTGTTTTCGTGTCATAATATGGTACCATTCCTTGGATCTCATCTTGTATTTTAACATCTCATCATCAAGAACTAATGCGGGTTGTGGAGTCAAACTATTATTATTTACATTTGGCAGACGAAACCATTCAATTGGTACAGCATGTTTTATTTTATTTAGCAACCGCTGGACATCTATATGCCTCATATGTGTTTTTCTAGCTACGTCTTGCATTGAAATCCATCTACGTGTTTGATGGTGTATCATATCCGATAAATGTTGAATGCCATATTTTGCAAAGGACGGTAGATAAAGTACTGCATTGTTATAACATATATTACTATTGCCCCACAATTGCTGTTCTAGTACTTCCTTCCAGCACGTAGGTGGAGGCATGTATCTGTCAAATATTTCTAACCCCTTAACTTGATCTTTAAACACATCTGGTATCATTTGGCTATTCGGAGGTGGCTTCTTTGAGGTAAAAACATGCTCCGCCAGAAATGTTTCTACAATTCTCTCCATGAGAGCTCGTGAAACACATGCCCACGTCTCATCTGATGTAATAAGATCATCCAAAAATTTTAACCTTAAAGAAACACATTTCACTTTAATATCAATTAAATCAAGTCCTCCTTCTAACTTAGCATTATTGAGAACACGATGGGAAACTAAATGATTCTTTTCTTCCCATATGAATGACAATATCAACTCATTAACCTCCTTTTCTACATGTTTTGGCATGTGTACAACCGATGCTGTATACCATAGCCCAGATAATGCCAAGTTGTTGACAACAAACACTCTACCAAAGATTGAAAGACGACGACGCTTCCAATTTGCTAATATTCTCTTAAGCTTAGATACTCGTTCATTCCAATTTTGTATTGTATTCGGTTTCCTGCCAAAATAGATGCCTAAAATCTTAATGGTATCATTAGACCAATTGATTTCAAATGGCTGGTCATTCCGCTCTTTCCATGGCCCCAGAAATAATCCTTTGGATTTTCCTTTATTGATTTTCAAACCAGATGCATTTTGGAACTTTTCTAGTACGTGGTTTAAAATTGCAAAATCATTGTTTGAACTGGTAAACACAGTTGTGTCATCAGCATATTGTGACAGCTTAAGTGGTCTTTCTATGCCACGAATACATATGCCTTGAAAGTTATTATTTTGCCTCAATGCTATGCCAAGTGATTCCATCACAATAACAAATAATAATGGCGATAGGGAACACCCCTGTCTAACCCCACGTTCTAAGACAATTTCTCTGGATAATTGATTGTTCACTAAATAGCTACTCTTGATATCCGTATATAAAATCTTTACCCATTTAATAAAGTTTGAGCCTAACCCAAACGATTGCAAAGAATTAAAAAGAAAATCCCATTCCACACGGTCAAATGCCTTTTCATTGTCCAAGGCAATCACAGCTGAAGGGATGCTATCCTTCTCAACCAATTGTATAAGGTCTCTTATTACCATGGTATTGGTTAGAATTGTCCTCCTGGGTACAGCACATGTCTGCTCTGTTCCAATGATTTCTCCTAAAACACTACCTAGTTTCAATGTTAGTGCTCTGGATATTATTTTGTAGTCTACACATAGTAGAGAAATTGGTCTGTAGTTCTGAATTAGACGTCTGTCATTTCCTTTATATATTAGCCTTACGTATGCCCTAGCCATAGTTGGTGGTAAATGGCCTTTCTCAAATATTTCAGTGCCTAATTCTTCCATTATTGGACCTACAAGGTGCCAAAACGTTTGGTAAAATTCAACTGGAAGGCCATCACACCCCGGTGATTTTTCTAGTTTCATACCTTTAAGGGATTTAGTTAAATCTTCTAGTGTTAAGGGTTGATCACAAAATTCACTGCCTGTGTCTGACACCTTTTTGTCTATATTTGCTAACAAATCCAATTTTGCATCTTCATCAATTCCCTCTGACTTGTACAATGACTCATAGTAATTGCATACAATAGTACTCATTTCATTGTTGGTAAAGACGGTTGAACCATCCGGCATGTTTAATGAGCACATCACCTTATCTATTGCCCGTGCTTTTTCTAATGCGCAAAAATATCGGGTTGGCTTTTCCCCTTCTGCGTGCATCTGGGCTCTTGCTCTAATTTTTGCACCCTCAAACTCATAGTGTTCTATATCTCTTATTTTACTTTTAATTTTAACCAGTAATTCATAATAATTCTCTTCACCATTATTTACTTTAGCATTAATTTTCATCAGTGATCGATGAAGTGTTTTCTTGCGTTTGCGTATTTCCTGTGCTTTTCTAATAGCATACTTTCGGGAAACATACTTTAAATCCAGTTTAACATCCTCCCACCATTGCAATGTGCTCTTATATGATGCTTTCCTATTAATCCAATGTTGCCAACAACTCTCTATATTATTCTTATAAAATTCTTCTCCCAACAGTGTTGTGTTTAATTTCCAAAACCCGACCCCTTTTGTTACCCAGTCAGCATTGGCAAAGGTTACACAAACCATGTTATGATCGGAGAATGCAACTGGCTTAATATTAACATCTCTCCAGTACCCTGTTAACAAACTATTCACATAAATTCTGTCGATCCTTGAACCAACTTTACCATCTACCGAAAAACATGTAAGATCTTTACCATGAGGTTTTGATATTCTATAGGTGTCCACTAAATTTTCATTATCACATATTTCTTTTAAGAGTCTATGTGATGTATCAGTATAAGTTGAAGTTGCATTCCTGTCATTTTGTTTGTCTAAGACACAATTAAAGTCACCACCCATTACTAAGTTTTCAGTGATGTTATCTAGTGCTGTTTTAGACATCTCCTTAAAAAAATTACGACGTAGTTGATGAGATGTAGGTGCATATATACACAGCAACGTGATACGTGTTTGTTGTATATCTAGCGTGACTCTCACCCAGCGACCATTTGCACCTGATACTGAAGAGATTATATTTACATAGGCTGAACAACGAGGGAGTATAACAATTGCTACGCCTGCACTATTATCTTGAGATAACGAATAAAATATTCTGGATCCAGAAATCTTTTCTAAATTATCGTATAATTCTGACTTCTGAATTTTTGTTTCCTGTATCAAAGCAATGTCAATCTGCTCATTTTTCAGAGTCTCTAGTAAGTGACGTTGCTTTATGTCACTATTTAAGCCTCTACAATTGAGTGTGCAAATTAGCATAAAAGGTAATAAAATGCTGTGTAAAACCGCCATTATTAAGCTAACTAGATTTTGTTTTTTTCGACCCTCTCTTAGACCATTTACCTATTTTACTCACAAACGCTGCATTACTTAGCTCAACTTTTTCCAAATGCTTATATTTTAATATATCTGAATCATGACGCAGATGCCTATATTTAACACCATTTGCCGTCACATATGGAACTAACACCTCTCCTGCCTCTGACCTGTACATGACCATTTCATCAGGTGATTTAGAACTCTGTGTTTGAATGGATATATCAGATTCAGCGACTGACATATTATCGTCTTCTATATCACTTTCCTCTATTTCTGATTCAGAACTCTCTCCATCTTTCTGTCGCTTTGTTCCACTCAATCGATCCGAGACACCAATTACTTTCTCTATATTATTTAAATCGTCTAGATTGAGTGTACTCAGTGGAAAATCAAAGTTAGTTTCAGTATCTTGCGACCTGAATTTTACTTGTCCTAAATTAAAACTCTCTTCCAGAGGGTATTGATCATCATCTTCAACTTGTGTGGAATTAGCCTCTCTGTCATCAAACTTGGATTGACTTGTTACTGGAGCAAGACTTAGCCCCTCATCTAGAACCTCTATTTCATCGCCTGCAACTACAGCGATTGGATTCTTAGTTTTTTCCCCATGCTTCTCATTAACATGGACTTCAGCTACAATCTCAGCAACTACTGGTTCGATGACATTTTCCTTAGCAGCGTGCTTCCCATTAGTATGAATTTCCACTACAATCTCAGCAGCTACCGGTTCTATGACATTCTCTTTAGAGACAACTTGCTCTGCACTTTTATCAGCACCCTTTTTGACATATTTGTTCTGCGGGCATCGCCACTTAAAATGATCAGATGATCCACAAACTAGACATTTGTTTTTGTTAGGGCAATCTGTTGCAAGATGTTCTGTGCTTAAGCAGATTCTACACTCTTTGATTTGCCCCCTGTACCATAATGGCAAGATAAATCGACCATCTATGGTGACCTTGCTTGGGAGAGGTTGTTCTACCTTTTCAAACCAAATTCTTCTGATGCCATTTTCTAAGGTTCGATCAAATGGATAGGTCTCGTGTTCTACTTTGTCCACTTTGCCATACTTGATCAATTCAGATATAACCCGTTCATCTGGGATCTCTAATGGAACCTTCATCTTGACTAATAGACGATCAGAATCTATTTCCTCCACATTACACACCTCACCCTTCACGACAAGGACCTCGTCGAGCAACTTTTCCTTCACACTTTCATTAACTACGGTGACATTCCATACAGATTTGGAAACATTAACGAGACCTTGAAGGACCCGTGGCCCTGCCCCAACTACATCCTTCAACCCATGATACACCTCAATTGCCGAAATACCCCAAGCCTTTGTCGTGATTTTAAGACTCAGGGTACGCTTATATGAGGTTGCCATGGTGTTTTATAAAAAGAGGAACCCCATACTACTACAATATATAATACAAATATATAACACCAAGACGTCGGGGAAAGAGCTAAACACTAAATAAATAGTGTCCCCTTTTGAAACCCTGACGTCTACCAACAAATATACGAATAGAGAGTACAGTCGTATATTTGTTAGTTTGAACCACTTTCTAAGTGGTTCACTAACACTTAGCCGATTAAAGTATGCTAACAAATATATGATTAAATAGTCAAGTCATATATTTGTTAGTCTGTTCGAGTTGACCGGGGACAGCCAACTGACTATAAGGAGTAATATAGTTAAAGAACTAGGCTTGTGCTTACAAATGACAAAGGAATTAAATCCACTCACTCAAGCGATCTTGCCAAATACAATGCGCTAGCCTACGATCTATAGAAATAGCAGACCGGCGCGGGGAGAAATGTATTGCATTGACCACAGTAAGAGGAGCCCTATTAAATGGCGAAAACCGCCAGCTAAGAGGAATGCCTTTAGAAAATAGAGACACAAAATGCGCTCCAACCAAGACAAGAATTTACAAATTAAATATAAAGTTTGAAAGGAAATACTAATACGAAATATATGTATAAAATTTATCTACAAAATCGCGCTAGAAACTAGCAAATTCGGGCAGCAATTGCAGAGCTAAATAAACGCGTGCGTTCACTTCGACTACTACTACTACTACTACTACTACTACTACTACTACTACTACTACTACTACTACTACTACTACTACTACTACTGCTGCTGCTGTTGCTGTTTCTACTACTACTACTACTACTACTACTACTACTACTACTACTACTACTACTACTACTACTACTACTACTACTACTACTACTACTACTACTACTACTACTACCAATACTACTACTACTACTACTACTACTACTACTACTACTACTACTACTACTACTACTACTACTACTGCTGCTGCTGCTGTTGCTGTTTCTACTACTACTACTACTACTACTACTACTACTACTACTACTCCTACTACTACTACTACTACTACTACTACTACTACTACTACTACTACTACTACTCCTACTACTACTACTACTACTACTACTACTACTACTACTACTACTACTACTGCTACTGCTACTGCTACTGCTACGACTACGACTGCTACGGCTTCTTCTTTTTCTTTTTCTTCTTCTTCTTCTGCTGTTGCTGTTGCTGTTGCTGTTGCTGTTTCTGCTACTGCTGCCACTACAACAACAACAACAACAACAACAACAACAACAACAACAACAACAACAACAGCTGCTGCTACTACTACTACTACTACTACTACTACTACTACTACTACTACTACTACTACTGCTACTGCTACTACTACTACTACTACTACTACTGCTACTGCTACTGCTACTGCTACTGCTACGACTACGACTGCTACGGCTTCTTCTTTTTCTTTTTCTTCTTCTTCTTCTTCTGCTTCTTCAAAAACAGTTATTTTTAAAATGCTGATACAAAGTATCTTACCTTACTCGAAGCCTCATCTGTCTCCCCCGTTCATCATATCCGGTAAACCGCGCGAATCTATTTATTCCCATAATCATTAGCTGAACCAACAACACGTTGTAAACGCAAGATAGTCCATTGCTCTACCTGTGGTCTTACTACTTGTACATCTGGCGCTCAAATCCACGAAAAGATATCTCCCCAGGGTAGATATATGTTCTGTATTTACATACATATCGGAACATGCTTGACGGATTGAGATCTCGCCGGTGCATTCCTACACACTGATGCCGGGGTTGGGAGAACAAGAATTATACCTCGAGAAAGGCCCACTCACTTGCTGATAGAATCCATGTTTTTGTACTATCAAAACGCACACCTAGTGATATCTTACATACCCCGCTGTATAGTTAAACACATGGTGGTAATTTTGAAAATAATTTGACTGCTGTTTGTTGCAGTCCAAAGAAGCAAAACATTGAAATCGAATTGTTTTTACCAAGTCTGGAGCGGTTGCATAGCATATCTAGCTTCCGTGTAGCCATGGTTACTCTGGTATCGTAGGATAAATAGGGTTAATTGGAAATTAGACATAAAAGATATTTGTTTCAATCTCACCTCACTCCACCGCACCGCACCACCCATCGTCGCCACCAACATTACCAGCCACCCACGTTCGCCCGTGCGCTATGCTGCTAAGGTTTGGCTATGAGAGATATATATTTTTTTTCGCCTACGGACATATCATATGTTAACCCTTTAGACCCAAAAGGAAAAAAACCTGCCAAAATCCTCGACTGTTTTATAAATATTCTGCTAAGTATTTTGGCACTAATTTGACTGGGTGCTGATGCTGCGCTCCGATTCAAATTGGCTTCAACGTATTCAACAGAGTACCAGTATGATGGTTTCAAAATTGAGATTCTGGGATTTCAGGCTTCAAAGCGTTGATATAGGCCGTGACTAAAGATAGAGGTGATCAAAATCAGCCATCATTTCTGAACATCGTAAGGGGATATTGCTACGTCTTTACTTCCACGTGGCAATGCGCATGCTAAAATGATGGAGTACCGTTGCTGGCATTGCTGCCGCTCGTGCTGCAGCTGCTGCTGCTGCTGCAGCTGCTACTGCTGCTGCTGCTGATGATGATGATGATGATGATGCTACCGCTGATGCTGTCGTTGTGGTCGTCGTCGGAGTCGGCGGCGGCGGCAGCGGCAGTTACGACGGCGTTGTTGTGGGTACTGCTGATGTGGTGCTGCTGCTGTCACCGTCGCTTCCATCACAGTTACTACTACTACTACTACTACTACTACTACTACTACTACTACTACTACTACTACTACTACTACTACTACTACTACTACTACTACTACTACTACTATAACTACTATTATTACGTCTACCACTACCACTATCGCTATCACTACCACTACCACTACCACTACCACTACCACTACCAATACCTCTGCCACTACAGCTACACCAACCGTTACCACTACCACTACCACCACCACCACCGCCACTGTAATATCAATTCCTCGTTCAGATATTCTAACAGTTCCGATGCGTGTCGATACCAACAAGATGTTTAGAATTAGAGAATATGAACGACTAGCTTAGTAGTGTTATTGTCTAAGAACTACTTATTGGTTCACCTGTTCGCGCTCCGCGGGGCGTGGGGTGGTGGCTAGTAGGCCTAATCATGTTACCGCAGGCAAATATATACAGGCATCCAGCTACCACGGTGATATTATTCCTGCCAATATAAACATACACATAATCATAAGCAAGCCAAGCCAAGAAAATATCCATGAATATACGATAATTAATTATCCTTGACGGGTATTGTCACGCATCTGACTGTTCTGTCATCGGGTATTTTCTCACAATTCCTTGCGCTTACTACTGTTTAACGTTAACCGGAACAGGTACCATACGAGGAATTGTGGGAAGCTGGCTGAAGACCGAATATTATCGACATGACTATCTTTTATGATTAAAGAGCTATGGACACACTCTATCTTATATTATTCGATATCTGTGGAAAATAAAATCTTCTATGATTAGAGATCACAATCTTCTGTAATAAATATCTATGGACAAGCTCTATCTAATATGATTAGAAGTCGATGGACACGTACTCTATTGTAAGATTAACGATCTATGGACAAGCTCTCTTTTATTGACCTAGAAATCCACGGACGAGCTCTACTCTCTCTCTCTCTCTCTCTCTCTCTCTCTCTCTCTCTCTCTCCCTCTCCCTCTCTCTCTCTCTCTCTCTCTCTCTCTCTCTCTCTCTCTCTCTCTCTCTCTCTCTCTCTCTCTCTCTCTCTCTCTCTCTCTCTCTCTCTATATATATATATATATATATATATATATATATATATATATATATATATATATATATATATATACGTCATTGACGTCAGGTGGTAGATGGATACTCTGGAAAGGTGAATTGGTATATGTGCCATGCGCCGTTTGCAAACAGTCCTGCACCGTTTACAAACAGTCCTGCACCGTTTACAAACAGTCCTGCACCGTTTACAAACAGCCCTGCACCGTTTACAAACAGCTCTGCACCGTTTACAAACAGCTCTGCACCGTTTACAAACGGGCCAAATTGATTATTGGGTCACTACAGCGACATGGCTTCATGCACAGTAGCACAAGCTTGCATAGTATAACTACCTGCCCGACGACATACCTAGCGCAACAAGCGACAGCTCTTCGTATATATACCAGCAGAAATGTACGCAAAACTAGCGTTGTTTGAAAATTTAATTGTCGATGCGACCTTGATATTCGAACTTTTGAATATATATATATATATAGAGAGAGAGAGAGAGAGAGAGAGAGAGAGAGAGAGAGAGGGGAGAGAGAGAGAGAGAGAAAGAGAGAGAGAGAGAGAGAGAGAGAGAGAAAGAGAGAGAGAGAGAGAGAGAGAGAGAGAGAGAGAGAGAGAGAGAGAGAGAGAGAGAGAGAGAGAGAGAGAGAGATAAAGTAGAGCTCGTCCGTGGATTTCTAGGTCAATAAAAGAGAGCTTGTCCATAGATCGTTAATCTTACAATATATAGCCAACAGATAGTTGTGATGTATGGACACTATCTTATATGATTAGAGGTAGATCAACTATTTCGTTTTTAATGTGGTTTCTATCTCACCACAGAAAAGCATACTGTAGCATAAAAATAAACCTATGTGTTATTAAGTTAAACGTTCCTATTCATAGTGATAATTTATGAGGACGACGATTATGATGATGAGTGACTGATCTCTGCAGCTGCAAAGAGTGGATACTTCTTCAAACTGCGACCAGTTTTCTTCAGGTTCATCCGCTGTGACGTGTCCTTTGCGATCATTCTAAGCTCCTGTAGGATCCTCTTCGTCTTCGTTCCGTGAGGTCTGATCGCAAAACTCCGAGTTGGCGTTATGGTGTCCTGCGCCAACCCCTCCCCCCCCCCACCCCCGACCCCCACCCCCACCCCACCCACCCCGATAAAACGCGTGGTGCGCATGCGCGCGCGTCAGAGCTTCCCTGACAACACGTCTCGGAAATGGAAGTGAGTGCATGCCTATAGTGTACCGAGTAGGTACTCGTAAATGTTTAAATTTCATGTCTTCTCGTTGTTCTTGCTATCGATTAGGACCAGAATCAAACGAGCTTTCCAAAACTGTAAACCATTTTAAAATCGGCCCAGAAATGGCTGAGTTATCGTCGAAGCTCTCCGCTAAATTATACGTAGAATATTGCTATAACGTCGTAATCACTTGTGTATATTAAACTAAATACAGAGTGATTTGTACACGTGGTCTATACGCCACTAGTATACCAGCACGCCGATTGGCTGGCGCTCGGCCGATGATTGAGCTCTGATCGCCGGCGTGGAAGCCGGACCCGCGCAGGACGACTGGACCACCAAGATGACGGATGTAACCTGCTGACCTACCAGTGATTCTCACTTCTCACCGATGTCTTACGGAACCCAGCACATCCGCGGTGGTAGGACGTCCTCGGCTTCCACGGAATTTTGGATACTCCCGGCCGGCCATCCGGGAGTAATAAACTAATTTAAAGTTAGACCTTCCGCATCCGGACTTTCCTAACGCAACTTCTGCGGGAGGGGCCGTGCGGGCCCGGAATGTAATCCTACACGATGTAGAGCTACTGTGATTCTTGGTGAACGACTCGACGGATCTGCCAACCACGCTGAAAAGTGGACACTAAACTCCGCACTGCATGTCATGTATGTTTTAATTAACTTTTTTACCACAGTCTGGTGGACATTGCTAGGTGCGCCGCAATAGCTATGCGCCGCACCATGTGCCAAGGTATGTAACTGCTTAACATTATATACCGCCCTCTCTGTTAATGGGCAACCTTCAACTTTACTACTTCCGTCGCTGGACGGAAAACTTTCTCACTTCCGCATAAATTGTGATTTAGTTACAGAGACTATCTAATAGATGTCATTTCACTGCGCTGCTTCACTGTCCTGAGTGTGTACCGCATCTACCCTGCCTGGAGGAGTCAGCTTGCAGAGCCAATCTGCGGAAACCAGCTGCGGGAATCGCCTGCGGAAATCCTTCCAGCTCCAGAGAACCTGTCGACTCGCACTATGAATATGTTAGTGCCTCAATTTCAGTAACATAGTAGCCTGTTCCGTACCGATGACTATTAGGTAACTATACTATTGTACATCTAATTATTATTTCCGTAATTGGCACTGATGACTAATAGGTGCCTTCCCGGTCTTAGGATCGCAATTTATAATTTCTTTATTACTGTTCATATCATCCTCATTTACTGTAGGTTCTTTAATTAACCGCACCGTTTAGGTCTTTCAACCTGATACTCACTACCTCATTAATTTTTATATAAATTGTCATTGTTCATTGCATTGGTTAGTTGTATATGGCAGATAGCCATTCTGTTGATATGTTTTGTTTAATTATAGAAAACTTAGACCACAGTATGCTAGGAAATACTAAACTGCAAAATATAAATCCGCATCACTTATTCCCACTATCATCAATTTTACACTGAGGTCGCTGACCGTGCTCTAATTGTTTGAGCCCGTCATCTAAACCTTACTATTTAGCTCGAAAGGATATGTTAAAGTGGTTAGGGACAATCTCTTCGTTAGGAAACACATAGTGCATGCCTCTTTTCCGGTTGTTGCGATAATGTAGACCCGCACTCCGGCAAGGTTGTGTAAAATTGGCCAAATACCTATAGGGCCTCGTATATATCAAGTTATTGTTACTTTCCACGATCCACCAGCCGTATGGTTTTATAATTGTTTGGACGTCCCATCAGCATGTTGATCTGCTCCGACTCTGAGAAACTATCGGAGGTTTCCGAGTGGTGATGGTTAAAGTGCTGATTTACATACTTCTCCCTGTATCCTCGGATACTTGTTAGCTAGATAACCCCGCCAACGAAGGAAAGCACTGCAAAAACATATAGTTATAAATGTGAGTTTGATAGTTTATTTACTGGCCCGCAGTGCATATCTGGGCACATTGGAATTAATCCTAATGACAGGTCAAAGGTTAGATCCATAGGAAGCGGCGACGGACGAGACACGCATCTCCATCCAACTCGTCGGAGTGTCTGGGAAGGATCTTGGAATCCGCCATGTCCTCATGGGAACGCATGTATGCATGCTGTCAGGGGAGGTAGATGCTTTTTCAAAGCAACCTATGTGAAGCTAGGTATCTGCGCCCATTGGACAGCTGTATCCAGCGATAGGTAGGAATCCCTGTCACGTGTGGCCAAAGCTACTTTTCGTTTCTAACAACTAACGGGTAGATTAGACTGTAGCAGAAGGCCCGCATAAATAAAGTGGCACCTACCAATACAGCATCTTGGAACTACATAAGACGGTGACGTGGGAATTCTTCGGAAATCGCTCGTTCTGCCTTCACGTAAACCAGCACGCATCACGTTAATTATGGCTTCACTAGGATTTTTCAGCACTTAGCATTTTCTGTTGAAAAAAAGAATGGCCCTTTTTGCCAACTCTTTTCCTCCGCTTCGGCGTTGAAGGCATTTTCCTGTGACAGAGGCCCGCGCGAGGCACTTGCCTCTCGCAACAGCGAGAATTCCTGTGACAGAGGCCCGCACGAGGCACCTTCCTCTCGCACCATCATGAAACATTCAGTGACGGACGCCCGCGCGAGGCACTTTCCTCTCCCAGCAACATTGTTCTCTCTGTCTATGTTAGGGGTATATTAACTTATATTAAGTTACTCAGTGATCTCTTATGCGGATGCTTCTCTTGCGGTGATACCTCTGTGGATTCAAGGATCTGCGTGGTACCTCTGGCGACACCACGTAGAAAGAACACCAGCTAGCTCTATATTGTGTATTATTGTGCTCATTTTACTGTCAAACGATTCACCTTGTTTGTATAGTACTTATTTATATTTCTAGTATATTATTCTAATTGTTCCATTCTCTAAATTAGTATGGATAGACACACCGGTGACACAAATAATTGGGACGACACCGTGTGGTTCAATCTCGGCAGCAATGGTCGCATGGCCCCACTGGGACATTAGTGTTCCACCGGCTCTAGAAGTCGGTTTTTGTACACCGCAGAGAAACGTCATACAGGATCCGCAACCCAGAGATTCGCAGCTAACCAGCCATCCCGGTCTTCGCGCACTTGTGGTGCGATGGGTGGATATCTATCAGCGGACCAGCACGTACCGATGCAAGCTACAAGAGCCAGTTGGCCCCTATTCATAACGTTACGTTCAAAAGGTTTGAGTATTTTATTATGTTTGAACTGTCATGCCGATGAATGCGCAACTTAAGACGTCCCATTCATTCATTCATTGGCATGATAGTCCAAATAGAATAAAATACTCAAACGTTTTGAACTCAACATTATGAATAGGGGCCAACTAACTCTCCAACTGTGCACACATAGTCTAGTCGCAGGAGCCAGTGTTAGTTATTCAGTCACATATGCTTATTCAGGCCTGTTGTTTCAATAGTGTGTGGTACACAGTAATAAAACTTGGGGAAAGGTTGTCCGTGCAGTTCTGAAGATGTGCGATAAATTTGCGACCAGATTAACAAGGGCTTGTTTTCAAAAACTATTCAAACAGGAGAGCTCAAATAACTCTGGTTCCTCTTAGGCCATTTGACCAGAGTTACGTGTACGTTTGAGGTAGGGTCAGGTGGATGTGTGAGAAATTTAGGCTTAAAGGGTCAAAAGTCAAGGCCACAGCGCCCAGATTAAAGACGAGAATTTTGACGAATATTTGGAAAAGGTGTGTCTGAAAGACACACTTTCTTAAAATAATTTAAGCAATCTTGACCAGACGTAGAGGGAACATTGTATTTTGAAGATTTGTGATAAGTTCTTGGTCAAAAGTTCGAATATCAAGGTCGCATCGACAATTGAATTTTCAAACAACGCTAGTTTTGCGTACATTTCTGCTGGTATATATACGAAGAGCTGTCGCTTGTTGCGCTAGGTATGTCGTCGGGCAGGTAGTTATACTATGCAAGCTTGTGCTACTGTGCATGAAGCCATGTCGCTGTAGTGACCCAATAATCAATTTGGCCCGTTTGTAAACGGTGCAGAGCTGTTTGTAAACGGTGCAGGACTGTTTGTAAACGACGCAGGACTGTTTGTAAACGGTGCAGGGCTGTTTGTAAACGGTGCAGGACTGTTTGTAAACGGTGCAGGACTGTTTGTAAACGGTGCAGGACTGTTTGCAAACGGCGCATGGCACATATACCAATTCACCTTTCCAGAGTATCCATCTGCCACCTGACGTCATATGACGTCACAATCAGCTAAGCGGCGTTTAGGATGACGTCATAATCATTACGTCATAAATGATTATATTTGGCCCGTCATTAACTCTTAATAGTCCGACACGCTGCACGAATTGTATGACTCTACCATTTAATAAACATTCTGCTGAATATTTTAGGCAGCAACAGCACCCAGTGAATTATTTTCAAACTATTCAACAGCTTACCTATATAGTTTTCTGGAAATTGATAGTCAGGAAGTTCAGAGCTCGTTCGATCCCAACACGAGCAATGTGTGGGTGAAGCTTAGATAGAGATGGGCGTGGCATAGCTAAAACTGGAAAGGTCCATTGGTTATCGGCGCGCCCTTTTGTAAACGGCGCACTTCCCATACGTCAATGTCAAACTTGCGTCAATAGGCAATACATCCATCCATTCATTAACTCTGTTTTACTGATTGATCATTTAACCGATTCATTCAGTTGTTCAGACACGTGTTGCTAATTTATTTCTTCATCTGGCAATCTGTCTCTCCGTCCTTTCACTAATTTCCTCAGGCCCGTTTTATAAGTCGAACTTTCTGTCGCGCCGCGCTAATGATGACTGGTTGATTTATACGTTGAACTAGTTAGGACTCTTTTTCAGGCAGATTTAGTCGGCACAGCGCATTAAGTTCGAGAAGTTCGACTTATAATACGGGCCTCAGGCAATAATTCGACACGCGTAAAAAAAAAGAATGGGCGCATTTATGCTTGTGTATAAATCAGCAAATGCGGGACAATAGAAGTGATTCAAGTCGCTAATTAATCCATTATTTTGCGATTACACATACTATCTATACTTAACGATAAAAAGTGATGGGAAGTTTAATAACGCAAGGATCAAATGAAGTGACTAACACTGAGTAGAATTCGTGTATTGGACTACATTCATAAACACTTTAAATAATGCTCACATTTATAAAAGAAAATTTAGATCTTCTCATAGAAAATATCCATTTGCAGAGCGAGAGATTATTTATGAAAACTAAACCGCACTTATTTATGCACACATTAAAACAATACTTTGATTAAAACCCGCGCCACCCTCTCCCAGCTATTAAGGAGGTATGTCATAAAAAAGATTCAATGAACCACCACCACCTTGTTAGATAGATGATGTTTCCTTAGATAAGACGTTTCAAATAATCTATCCTAGTGACTGAAAATTAATCGTTGATGTACAATGGTAGAGCTAGAGATCGCAATTCCGTTTACAAATGTGTACATTTCCTATTGACGCAAGTTTTATATCGACATATAGCCCGTGCGCCGTTTACAAACGCACCGTATATGATGCCCATTATAGCTGGTGAGTACTCGCAGTTGTACAGCATCATTGACGAACATGCAGCATCATATTGTTGCCTCTTCACTTTCCTGGAAATTGTGGAGCCTCGAATCCAATGCTTTCAGACTGACTGCAATGCAATGTTTCATGTTGCACAATAATTTACAATTTCATAGAAGTAAGCACGGCATTCTCCTCTTTCACCACTGATCCTCGCTCCAATGTACCATCATCACTCGCCTTCTTTGTGCCGGACAGGGTTTCATGTGTCAAAACCCTATTGGCTTCTTTCAAGATTGGATATTTTGCAGCAATTGGAACGAACTCATCAAGGGGATTCTTTTCTTCATCGATGAAATCCATATCATTTGCATGTGTCCACCTCCAGTCGTTTGTCTTGAAGATGAGATTTAAGGGGTTGATATTGTGTGAAATTCTCTCATACAGATATTAGAGAGCTGCAGCCAGATAATGGACGCTTCCAGTTTTAGCTATGCCCCGCCCTTCACTAGCCAAGCTCCACCCACAGTTCGCCGTGTTGGGATTGATCGATCCCCAAATGCCCTAACTATCAATTTCCTGAAAACTATAAAGTTAAGCTGTTGACCATTGTGTAACTAATTTGGCCGGGTGCTGTTGCTGCCTATGGCAGCAACAGCGCCCAATCAAATTAGTTTCAAAATATTAAACAGGATATTTATTAAACAATAAAGACATACAATTCGTACACCAACGCATCATAGTCCATCCTCAAATATGCGTTCGTGGCTTACTTATCTAAGTGATTCAGGACGTCATAATGAGGTCATTCATTATGATATCATTCTACACGTCGCGTAGTTGATTATGACGTTATATGATGGATGAATAAAGTGGAAAAGCCCATTGGTTAAACGTACTGGTGATAAACCATCTCCTTGTCGTAGTCCTATTGCTGTGGCAAATTGTGCAGTTAATATTATGTTTGCTAGTAGGAGTCTAACCATGCGCATAGTTCGCCCCAATCTAAAAATAGAGGCGTGGCTTCTTCGAGAATACACCTCTAATGTAATGACCGACCATCTGATTACGTCATCACAACGACTAGACTGTTACACAGACTCAACTTCGGATACCAGACAAATATGGACCCAATCTATCTCTGTAGCGGACTGTAAAAGCAACGGTGTGGATCGTGTTGATTTAGGTATCATCTTAACCTATGTATCACGAGCTTGATACAGACATTAAAATCGACTCGATCCATCCAGTGGTTCATGTGATATCAGCCTATGGCGACAACAATAAAATTAGTTTCAAACTATTCAACAGCATGGGTTTTTTTTAAATAGTAAAGACATATAATTCGAATAACAACATTTAGTCCGTCATCAATTAAGCGTTTGTGACGAACTTAGCTTCGCCATTTATGACGAAATTGATTATGACATCAGCCTACATGTCACGCAGTTGATTATGCCGTCATATGATTGATGGATAAACTGGAACCCTCTATTGGAGAATCAATGAAGTCTTGATGTCTCAACTGCAAGTGACATGTTGATTCTCATCTTATATAAATCGCAATGTCATCATAGATGTACCGATGTTAGCATACGTTGAGCTATTGTGTACACATCAATGTAGCTAAGTAATCTACATTAGTATTGCATTTTCCAACCCCATATGAATCGATACTCAAGTATAGTCCTGCGTTCTCAACTTTTTTATTTAGATTTCCCAGCTTCGAATTGAAATCGCTGCATAAGAATAGTTGCCATCTTCTTGGAATGTTGATGGATCTACACAGTGCATCGTTGAGAGAATTCAGTAGTAAAGGATGGTTACACGATTCCTCTGCATGTGTGCCATGCACATTCATAAGATGACAGCCGTGGTGATGACATTTCACATTGGTAGTGCTACAGTCACTGTGATAATTGACCAGCTAAACGTGTACTCATCGAAAACTCCAGAAGTGACTATAACACAAACAAGTAGAGAAACAGAAAAGCAAACGGGCGGCACCAACATCAATGCTCAGACCGGCCTTTAGTGGCGTGAGTAATAGCAGTTCAGAATGCATAAATACTTCGTCAAGAGAGAAATAAGTGACGTCAGGAAATTACATCCTCTCAAGTTACCTTGTTGATGTGATGTTTGACATTTGCAATTGTCATGCAAATTAATTACTCATTTGTAATTGGGAGATACCATATGGCTTTCAGAATAGAATAAGTCTGTCAGAAAAATGGTAAATCTGCATCAGGATCATGTCTGAATTGGAGAATTTGTTGAATTTACAATTTAATAAACATGCTATTGAATATTGTGAAACCAATTGGACTGCGACTTGTTTTTCCGGTAGACATAGCTTAGGTTTGTTTAAGGCTAGATTCTGGGAAGTGGTGTTTAAAATTTCAAATCGATTCCAACAGGCGTACAAATTGGACGGAGCTTTGCTAGAAATGGGCCTGGCATAGCTAGCAATGAAGCCATACAATAGACTAAATATAGCGTCTAACAGTTGGAGTCAGGGCATTGCATGTTGGGAAGCACTGCACACTGGATAGCATTCCATAATGGGTAAATTGAACAGAGATCAACATGCATCTCATATCCCGTGCAAAGATGCATAGCATAGACAATCAAAATTCCAGGATTTACTATTCATGCAGACCAAGAGAAGAGTACTCTTTAAAATTTGACCAGTGGAATGATTAGCTCAGTCATCTAACCAGTTATTCCAGTGGAAAAATCTAAATTTGAAATGGCGCATTCCGATTGGTCAAGAGTTTTGTGACATCATCTTATTTTCATATTAGGCCACGTTGTTTGCCGCGTGAATGCAGCGTGCCACGCAGCGACCCATAAGAATACTATATAAGCTAAGCCATGCCACATGATCAGAGCTTCTGATGGAAAAATGGAGGGGTGTGGTCTAATATGCACATGAGAGGATGTCATAAAGTTCTCAACTAATAAGAATATTCCATTTCAAATTTTTAATGACCACGTGGCTGCTCACAGACAAGCAGAATCGGCGCCTACCCTGAGGCCAAGAAGAACCATGGGTTCATACATGTGCTTGACGCACGAAGTTACCAAGGACGTTTGGGAAACAGGGCACGAAGCCGCATGCACGCACATCCCACGACTGCAGTCAAGTTATCATTTGTGCCCTTCCCGTATACGTATAATGCCACAATGTAGGGGAGGGGATTGGATGAGTAATGAATTTGCAATCCAAGTTCACTCCCTTCGTAATGCTTTGCACATCTTCTTTACTTGAACACGCTGGGTTGAAGCACTGAGAAGGTGGTACGTAATCTGGTTTGATGACGGATTGTCGTTAAACAACTCATACATAGCGGCACCGCATCCATAAGTCTTATTTGAATACATATGTCTCACTGTCACGTATCACTTGAGACGTACATGGGGATTGGCATGGAAGGTAAAAAATGACATATATTCTTAACTATCCTGAATACTTCTCCACTAAATTTACGACAAGGGTATGCAAGTTAGAGAGAATGAACCTGGTAACTATTAAACTACCAAAATTGTGTGCAAAAGGGTGTTGCTACTGTAGAAGCAACAGCTTACAGTAATACAGTTTCAAAATTGACACCAGTTAACACGACAACGCAGCAATTTGAAATAAATACGGCACGATTGTAATTCAGTGATATGATATAGCAATCCATCTACCGTAACGGCGTTATACAAACGAGATATTCAGCAATCAAATTAACTTTTTGAACTCGAAAACCCGAATTCTAAAACTAACTTACATTTTAATAAATATTCTCTTGAATATATTAAAACTAATTTATCTATGGCAGCAACAGCTCCTAGTCATATTAGTTTCAAAATATTCAACGACTTACCTGTAGCGACACCGTGAACTTGAGTTTTAGGTAATTCATGCTTTATAGGGTTATTGCACTTTACGTATAGATCATTGTATTACGGTGTAGGTAATAGTTGTCTGAGGTAGGTCTGTGTATATATAGACATAGATTTCATAAAATATGTTATGTTATATAGGATCCGTATGCCTAGTATTCAAATCTAGAGCACAAGTTATTAAGTCCCTCGTGTTTTAAATATGTAAAACACGTCCTTAAATTGTAAAAGAATTTACTGTAGACCCTATGTTTCTGATCACCCATTGTGTTTTATTATCGGATTGTATTGTTGATATTTGACCACGGTTATGTTCAAGTGCTATTGAGGTTATTGTTTTGTTTTGTTGCTGCCGAATTTGGTGGGAGTTTTAGTACACTCTACATATTGTATCTACCAGTTGTCAGTCTACAAGAAGCCAAATAAAGCCGTACACACGCCGGACGTGCAGGCGGACCAGTTTGTGACTATAATGACAGTGTCGTCTCCATGATGAAATAACGCTCCTAGTCCTCTAGCGTCATCAACCATTGGATATATCCGCAACTCAATTGCTCCCTTATGGTAAGCTGTTTAGAAGTTTGAAAACAAATAGTTTTGAGAATGTTGTTGATTTAGGCAGCAACAGTTGCAAATCAACCTAGTTTGGAAGTATTCTTCAAAATGTCTTTGAACGTGTCAACGTCTAATAATCTGCTTTATTTTTGGTATCTCGAATTAATAATTAAACGCCGCGTGTGTGGTATTGTCCTCGATAATAACCGGATATATCGAGGTAGAGATCGCGATAAATTGATAAATCTAATGGCATGGAAGATGTATTAGTTTGAGCAGTGGCATGGAGTGGGACACATACAGATACTCAATGTCAATAATAAACCACTATCCATATGTTGTGGATTTTGAGATTCCTTGCGCTGGAAACTATTGCAGCCTTATGTAGGAAGCGTTTCCGGTCAAAGTAATTTCAAAATATTCAACACGTCGCTATAAATTCTCAGATTTTATTTACAATTATATTCGGAAAAAAATCGTAATAATTTCACGTATCTCGATATATCGAAATACAAAAAATTGGACATCATGGTTAACCTCCTCTGCTTGTATTCCAACGCAGTATCTTTTACTCGACCATTTATTAATGCCATCACGCGTAGGATCTTTCGATGTGTAAGTAAGTATTCACCTTGATGTATACAAGCACTTCGTACCCTAACTGTTTCAAGGCGAAGGCGACCAAAATCAGCATCTGTAGGAGGGATGCCGATTTGCAGGCCAAGAGGATAATATTTTTTTTAATGTCACCTCTGGAATGACTGGCTCGTTTATCCAGCCAGTCATTCCATTGGTACATTTTCAAAAATAGTATCCTCTTGGCCTGCAAATGGGCATTCAATGAGCAAACCTCTTTAATTTTTTAAACCAAAATTAGTCATTAAAGGGTTAAAATATTTGATTCAATTTACTGGCATGCAGCCCGGATTAATGATGATTGATAATATCACCATCATTGCGTAATCAGAATATCGGTATATAGGCTACATTTATTCAGGAATTCAACAGGATGCGATACACAAATCTAACTTGTTTACTTGGCATAATACCACCGAATGGAAACACTCTACAAATATATCTAGTCCATGTATGTTCCAACAACCAACCCTTACACACAACCCCACCCACCGACACATGCAGCTTTAAAAAACGCACCATGAACTGATTTCCAAATTTCATTTCCATTACGCGTGCTCACTGGTCCGTCGTATTGTTGCTTGAGATTATCGAAGGGACCTTTCCAGAGTGATGACGTCATATGATGTCATAGTCGTCTAAGCGGCGGGTATGATGACGTCATAAACACTACTTCATAAAGGATTCTATACAACCCGTCTTTAACTCGTAAAAGTCCGACACGTTGTAAGAATTGTGTGTCTCTACTATTTAATAAATATGCTGTTGAATATTTTGAAACTAATTTAACTGGGCGCTGTTGCAGCCATAGGCAGCAACAGCAACCAGTAAATTTAGTTTCAAAATATTCAACAGCTTATCTGTACAGTTTTCTGGAAATAGATCGTCAGGAAGTTCAGAGATCGATCAATTTCAACACGAGCGAGGTTAGGAGGAGCTTAGCTAGAGATTGGCGGGGTAGAGCTAGAACCAGAAAGTTTCATTGTAATCCATTTTATTACATTGCTCTTTCACGAGATTTAAAGGATTCACACTTTCATGGCTAAATTTGAGTAATAAAATAAAATATATTTACTTATTCAATATCAATTGAAGAAAAAACTATTTCTGCTTAGCGAGCCAGTCATTCCAAAGGTAAATTTTCAAAAATATTCTTTACTTGGCCTGCAAATGGACATTCGTCAATACCACTGCTTAAGCTTAGGCCGGTTTTGGCCGGCTCCGCCCGGAAAGCTATAATGCATCTAGACATCTCTATTTTTAATACGCTACATTGTTTATGCGGCTGCCAGCAATACTGGAGGTTCAATCAATTTAATATCGCATTACTGGGTTTATACTTTTCACGCCGTCATGCGCCGTCAGTCCGCCGTCGTAGGCCGACAATCAGCAGTTACCGCCGTTCAACGGCGTACATATTTATACTTTTTTGCGGTTGCTAAACGCCGTCATGACGCTGGGGAGCGCCGCTCACGCTGACGTAAATTTTCTAGAGTTCAATCATGTTGAACTTTTAAGGTGGACGCTGGTAAACGCTGCCGATTCCAGACACTTCCAACCAATCAGAGATCATACAGGTTCCCGCCAAAACTCAATTCAAGCGCAGAATTGTCATGCAGTGTAAGTTTCGAATTTACACCCCGGCATGGAAGACATAGACGAGAGATTAATTGGTCTGGTTCAGGGGCATAAGTGTCTGTATGATCAGAGCAGTTCAGATTATAAAGACCAGATGAAGAAAGACAATGCCTGGCGTAGTATTGGTGTAGAATTAGACCGAGAAGGTATGTAGAAATTTTCATTACAGTGGATAATCGACCATGGTGAAAGGTAGTTCGAACTCTGCGACTCTGCCCTATATATATATCTGATGTCTCGCCCGTCTGTCAGATCTATGTATGGCAGAGTGAGAGAACTCGGACTCGGTGAAAGGATGATTCTCATCGATTATGGTTTCAAGAGGCCAAAGGTCAAAGTCAGTGACCAAATATGACGAATTTTGAGATGTTTTTATCCATTGCCGTGCAATAAATAACGCACTAATGGGTGGATATTCACGATGTGTGGATAGCATGTTGCCTTTGGAGGCTAGAAACCCTGTTGATCTGAGGGCAAGTGGTCAACGGTCAAGCTCATGTTGACATAATTACTGCTTATAAGAATAAAGTTTTTAGATCAATATTGTTATCTTGAGAAAAATATCATGAGTGTTTTTAACGTCATATGATGAGCCCAGGCCCACATCAACATCATCAACCTAGCAAGAAACGGCACACTACCTGAACATTACCTATTACAGAGTGATATTATCCTATTAGGTTGACAATAGTGATGGCGGGCCGGAGCTAATGTTGAGTGTGTGTTCTCCAGATAGCCTCAAATGTCTCATTTTATTTCAGGGTCATGGCCTTATAAGCGGTTCACATACCTGAGAGCCAGGTATACCAGAAAGAAAAGGGAACTGAAGACGAAGAGTGGCCAAGAAGCAACTCGCATAACAAAATGGCGCTACTTCAAATTAATGGGCTTTCTCGATCCCTTTTCCAAATACCAAACGTAAGTTATAACTGATCATTTAATTAACACCATTTTCGAATACAGGGACCGTATTCATAAAGCTACACTTAGTTAACACATACCTCAGTATCAATAGTGTACACGGAGACTAGCCACCACCTAGTTAAGACATAACATAGCCTATCCAAATCGATTTACATATCGATTACATTTGACAACACAATGAACGAAATAGAGCATAATCGATTTCAGGATTGACTCAGAATGTGGATAAAATCCGCTTTCAATAACAAGCACAAAGATTTAGCCATGATATTCAGATTTAAGTATTAGACTTTGCAAAGTAAGATACTTAGGCAATTTTATAAATACCAACTTAGCTATGATACTTAGTAAAGTATGATACTTAGACCGTAAGTATATTTAAATTAAGAATTGTTATGAATACGGGCCCAGTAGCCTAGAGTAATCACTAAATGTTTGTATTTTACAGAACTGAGAGTAATTTCCAAGACAACGATGGAAATATACAGGACTGTTTGACGAAGAAGACCATGAATCGCCACCACCATCTGATCTTCCTGGGTCGGATATTCCAGCAAGGCACCCGTCGTCTGGAGGACAGACTCCTGGTCCAGAGATAGCGGCATCATCCTTGGATCGACAGTCACCTCTAGGCCTACCAGAGACGCATGTGATCAAGAAGAAGCGGCAAAGCACTACACCTCAGACAAATGATCGATCGGAGATGATTGATGCTCTAAAGCGATCAACGGATGCCATAGTAAACAGGAAGCCAAGGGATAAGTGTATGGTGTGGGCTGAATCTGTGGGTATGCGTTTGCTGACCATGAGCCCTCACCAGCGAGCTTTGGTGCGTTTGCGTGTTGAACAGGTCTTATTTGATGTGGAATATGGATCCTGCAGTACCCATCAGCAACAGTCAATGGAGACTCCAAGTTTCTCACAGCCATATGATCAACAGAGCAGTCGTGTGACACTTAGCGACATTGCTGTGTGTTTTTCCTCTAGTTCAGAGATGTTGTACAATCCTGAAACATTCAATGCAGCTTGAAACAAACACGCAACTAAAGTTTTGACTTCACGAAATTGTTTATTTCAGTATATTTGAAATACAAATCAGATCAATCAATTTATTTCAATTTGTATTTCAGATCAATAAATCTTTTCACTTTGTCACTAAACTGTTTGATTGTTAGTTATCAGGTTCCTGACCTCGTCGAACATGTCTGAGTTGCCAGGGAAGAGCTCCAACATTTGAATTGAAGTACCTTGTAAAGTCTTCTCTGATAGCAACTGCGCAGGTTCCATGATTATTGCTTCCAACACGGCCAACTCTTTCAAGACCCAAGTTCTCGCCAAGCTCACCTCGCCATAGTCCATCAGTTATGTTGCCATCACCGTCGTCATAGTCGGTGTAACCAGGTGGGCAATACCGCTGTGTGGGTTGTCTTCCAATATCGGATCTTCTTAAAAAAGTATGTAAACAGATTGCTGCCTTAACAATTGAGTTGACATTTTCGGGCTTGCTAATAATTCGCCCATGGAATATTCTCCAGCGAGCTACTAAAATGTCAAATGAATTTTCTACTACTCGTCTGGAACGAGAGAGTCTGTAATTAAAAATCTTCCTTTCATCAGGAAGATTACGTCCAGGATAGGGTCGCATCAGGTCTTCTCTCAAAGGGAATGCCTCGTCTCCAACTATTACGTAAGGTAGCTTAGTATGTGATCCTGGTAGGTATGCAGGTTTTGGAAAGTTCATACCCTTTCTCTCCATGACCTGCCCAAATGCAGAATGGGCCAACACACCTCCATCACTGTGCCTTCCTGATGAACCGACATCAAACAGTGTAAATTTGTATCTGGCATCAGTTAGCGCCATTAACACAATGCTATGAGTCCCTTTATAGTTGTAGAACTCCGATCCAGCTTTGTAGGGGCTTGAATGACCACATGCTTTCCATCGAGCGCGCCAATACAATTGGGAAAATTCCTGAAATTGACAAAATCTCTGGCGATATCTAGCCAATCATCCTCCGTAGGAACGGGAACATAAACAGGGCCAAGCGACTCCCAAAGTGCACGACAGGTTTCAGAGACAACCTTGCAGACAGTTGCACGACCAACACGATATGCAAATGATATAGAAGCTTGTGAATCTCCGGAAGCCAGGTATCTACAATAAAAATGTTAATGATGATATTGAATTGATTG
>CM067359.1:89411582-89429629 GCA_034401795.1 Chaetoderma sp. LZ-2023a
GGTACCGGTGGCGTAGGCGGTGGCAGTGTAGGTTAGTGCTAGTGGTAGTACTAGTGTTAGTTTTGGTGGTGGTGGTGGTGGTGGTAGTGGTGCTGGTGCTGGTGCTGGTGCTGGTGCTGGTGCTGGTGCTGGTGCTGGTGCTGGTGCTGGTGCTGGTGCTGGTGCTGGTGGTTGTCGAGGCGGAGATTGTGGTGGTTGTGGTGGTTGTGGTGGTTAGGGGTGGTTAGTAGTGGTTAGTGGTGGTAGTGGTAGTGGTAGTAGTGGCGGTGGTTAGTTGTGGTGGTGGTGAAGCTGTTGCTGTCGTCGTTGTCGGCGGCAGCGGTGGCGGCGGCGGCGGTGGCAGTAGCATTGACGGTGTGTGTTGTTGTTATCGTCGTCGTTGTTGTTGTTGTTGTTGTTGTTGTTGTTGTTGTTGTTGTTGTTGTGGTCGTGGTTGCTACTGAATGAATGTTTGTTGTCAATTTCCAGATATCACTTGTGGTAATCTTCGGCATTCTGTCTTTAGCTGTCTCCGGTGCTCTGTTACAGCGAGTTATTGTGTAAGTTATATTTATACAACAAACAAACTCTCATCTCACAGTTATTGATTTCTACCTTGTTTCTGACATTATTAATGTTCAGATGGTATCATTCTTTAGATGTCGTTTCTTTGATCCTTTACCATTTCGTGGACTATGAAGGAACTATGGAAACGGATAATTTTAAAACATTGCAGTTAATTCCCCATTCCAGTTTATCCATCGATCATCTGACGTCAACGACATCATAATTAATTAAGTGACGTGCATTATGACGTGACAATCATTGTCTCATGAATAATTCGATAGAGTCCGTCTTTAGAGCTTAATTGTCCGACACATTGTGCGAATTGTATGTCTTTACTATTTAATAAACATTCTGTCGAATGTTTTGAAACTAATTTGACTAGGCGCTTTTTTCCAGTTTTCTGGGAGTTCAGAGATAGATCGATGCCAACGCGGACGTGGTGTGGGTGGAGGTTAGGTTGAGAATGGCGGGGCATAGCTAAAAGTGGAACGGTCTATTAATCACACGTTTTGCGTTATGCGCGACGTAGTATTCACGTAATACATCGCTAATATAAACTAAAGAGCACATTTTACCTGCTTCGTGGTGTAACGCGAGGTGTTGAATATTTAGAAATTATTTTGACTTGGCAGCAACGGCTAAATCAATTTCAAAATATTTTTCATGATATACCCAAAATCTTGAACAGAATTCTTCCTCTCCTATCTCTACCATTTTCGTTATAGTCGGTTTTTAGATGTTACTGAATATATTTATGGAAACGGGCCTCCAAATGACGTAATAAGTTACTTATTACGTCACACATCAAAGATATTATGCCATGGTAGATAATTTGCGCCAAGCGTAATGTGACTTTAGAGTTCAGAGTTTCGGGGCTAAGTGAAACTCGCGAGGCTATCTTATACACTTATTGCAAATTAAAGGACGATTTCAGTTCATCCATCAATCATATGACGTCATAATCAACTACGTGACGTGTTGGATGAGGGCATAATCAATTACGTCATGACGTGGTCATGGTTTATGACGTACGCTTAATTGATGACGGACTAAGCGTTGTTGTACGAATTGTATGTCCTTACTATTTAATAAACATTCTGTTGAATATTTTGAAACTAATTTGACTGGGCGCTGTTATTATCAGCTTGCCTGTATGGTTTTCTGGAAATTGATAGTCAGGGACATTGGGTGCAGCTTAACTAGAGATGGGCGGGGTATAGCTACAACTGGATTCCTCCATTTCTTTGCAGGTTGCAACAACTAATTGATGATGACGTCACAAATAACGATGTCTCTGTACAGGACAAGGGCGGACGCGCCAAACAACACGACGCAGTATATTTATATCCTGAATACTTCGCTACCACTAAACAACATTTTGCGTACCTCAAAGCCGTGGCTAACGCTACCCAGGGGACGCGTAGTCACAGGCACACGTTCCCAGCCAGAAAGGGGTGTGGTTATACCTGCCGGAACAGGACGTATCCATACGACTGTCCTACCTATGATATTGGTCCAAAGCCGGAACTTAAGTCGCGACAAAGAAGGACAGTAGAAGGTTATAACGCAGTCCATCACTCGTGTTGCACATCGTAAGTTTAAAATAATTAATTTTTATTTTGAAATAAATGTTAGGTCTACTTATCCACGGAACTTGCTGTTTATTTGCATAAATGCATTTGTATAAGATTTTAAAGTTGTAGACCAATAGAGGATCCGATCTGCGGCCCAAGTATCTGACGTCATAATCAAATACGTTATTGGTTAGCTGACGTTATAATCAAAATGGCGTAGGTGGGCAAAACGGCGTCTCAATTCGTCTTGAGAAATGTTCATTTGCAAACCAAGAGAAGACCATTTTTGAAAATTTACTACTGGAATGACTGGTTCGATAACCGAGCCTGAGTTATTCCAGTGAATAAATCTGGACCTGCTAAATAATTTTGAAAACAATTTGACAGAAAGTTGTTGGTGGCTAAGCCACCAACAACTTTCAGTCAAACTGTTTTCATAATATTCAGCATTAAACCCCATGGAATGTGCAGACGGTTAAAGGGTCAAATCAGCTACTGCGCTTCCAGACAAATCGGTGCCGTGATGTTCTGCAAGTGTCTTGTATATGTGTTGGCACCAAGGACTGAAAGCTGTAACGGTTTATGACCTAGAACGTTTTCTGACATTCTAAAAACATGTCCATCACGACATAGAATGGAGGAATCTCGTTTTAGCTATGCCCTACCCATCATTAGCTAAGCTCCACCCACACTTCACCCGTGTTGTGATCGATCACTGAACTCCCTGACTACCCATCATTAGCTAAGCTCCACCCACACTTCACCCGTGTTGTGATCGATCACTGAACTCCCTGACTACCCATCATTAGCTAAGCTCCACCCACACCTCGCCCGTGTTGTGATCGATCACTGAACTCCCTGACTACCCATCATTAGCTAAGCTCCACCCACACTTCACCCGTGTTGTGATCGATCACTGAACTCCCTGACTACCCATCATTAGCTAAGCTCCACCCACACTTCACCCGTGTTGTGATCGATCACTGAACTCCCTGACTACCCATCATTAGCTAAGCTCCACCCACACCTCGCCCGTGTTGTGATCGATCACTGAACTCCCTGACTACCCATCATTAGCTAAGCTCCACCCACACCTCGCCCGTGTTGTGATCGATCACTGAACTCCCTGACTACCCATCATTAGCTAAGCTCCACCCACACTTCACCCGTGTTGTGATCGATCACTGAACTCCCTGACTACCCATCATTAGCTAAGCTCCACCCACACTTCACCCGTGTTGTGATCGATCACTGAACTCCCTGACTACCCATCATTAGCTAAGCTCCACCCACACCTCGCCCGTGTTGTGATCGATCACTGAACTCCCTGACTACCCATCATTAGCTAAGCTCCACCCACACTTCACCCGTGTTGTGATCGATCACTGAACTCCCTGACTACCCATCATTAGCTAAGCTCCACCCACACTTCACCCGTGTTGTGATCGATCACTGAACTCCCTGACTACCCATCATTAGCTAAGCTCCACCCACACTTCACCCGTGTTGTGATCGATCACTGAACTCCCTGACTACCCATCATTAGCTAAGCTCCACCCACACTTCACCCGTGTTGTGATCGATCACTGAACTCCCTGACTACCCATCATTAGCTAAGCTCCACCCACACTTCACCCGTGTTGTGATCGATCACTGAACTCCCTGACTACCCATCATTAGCTAAGCTCCACCCACACTTCACCCGTGTTGTGATCGATCCCTAAACTCCCTGACTACCCATCATTAGCTAAGCTCCACCCACACTTCACCCGTGTTGTGATCGATCACTGAACTCCCTGACTACCCATCATTAGCTAAGCTCCACCCACACTTCACCCGTGTTGTGATCGATCACTGAACTCCCTGACTACCCATCATTAGCTAAGCTCCACCCACACTTCACCCGTGTTGTGATCGATCCCTAAACTCCCTGACTACCCATCATTAGCTAAGCTCCACCCACACTTCACCCGTGTTGTGATCGATCCCTAAACTCCCTGACTACCCATCATTAGCTAAGCTCCACCCACACTTCACCCGTGTTGTGATCGATCCCTAAACTCCCTGACTACCCATCATTAGCTAAGCTCCACCCACACTTCACCCGTGTTGTGATCGATCACTGAACTCCCTGACTACCCATCATTAGCTAAGCTCCACCCACACTTCACCCGTGTTGTGATCGATCACTGAACTCCCTGACTACCCATCATTAGCTAAGCTCCACCCACACTTCACCCGTGTTGTGATCGATCACTGAACTCCCTGACTACCCATCATTAGCTAAGCTCCACCCACACTTCACCCGTGTTGTGATCGATCACTGAACTCCCTGACTACCCATCATTAGCTAAGCTCCACCCACACTTCACCCGTGTTGTGATCGATCACTGAACTCCCTGACTACCCATCATTAGCTAAGCTCCACCCACACTTCACCCGTGTTGTGATCGATCACTGAACTCCCTGACTACCCATCATTAGCTAAGCTCCACCCACACTTCTCCCGTGTTGTGATCGATCACTGAACTCCCTGACTACCCATCATTAGCTAAGCTCCACCCACACTTCACCCGTGTTGTGATCGATCACTGAACTCCCTGACTACCCATCATTAGCTAAGCTCCACCCACACTTCACCCGTGTTGTGATCGATCACTGAACTCCCTGACTACCCATCATTAGCTAAGCTCCACCCACACTTCGCCCGTGTTGTGATCGATCACTGAACTCCCTGACTATCAATTTCCTGAAAATCATACAAGTAGGCTGTTGAATATTTTGAAACCAATTTGACTGGCTGCTTTTGCTACGTGGAAACAACAGCAACATCGTCCAGTCAAATTAGTTTCAAAATATTCAGCAGCATGTTTATTATATAGTAAAGCCATACAATTCGTACAACAATGCTTAGTCCGTCATTAACCATAGCATTCGTGACGAACCTAGTTATATCATTTGTGACGTAAATGATCATGACGTCATCTTACACGTCACATAGTTGATTATGACGTCATATGATCGAAGGATAAACTGGAAAGGTCCTTTCGCACATTATCGTGATGACGGAGTCCTTTCGTACATTATCGTGATGACGGAGTTACGTCATTTTGATTGTGACGCCAGCTAAGATGTCCCGTATTTGATCATGACGGCATATATTCGAGTTGCATAAGGATCCCTCCATTTTGCATGTTTTCAGGGATTGTATCAATTTTTGGAAGCATCCTGCATCTCCGGATTTCATAATGCGTCTCAATCACAACTTACCTTGATGTCCAGTATTCACGATGATTACCCAGCATTCACTGCAGTTACCAAGCATTCACTGAGGTTACCCAGCATTCACTTTAGTTACCCAGCTAATATATTCTGGTAACATATATATATATATATATATATATATATATATATATATATATATATATATATATATATATATATATATATATATATATATATATATATATATATATATATATATATATATATATATATATATATATATATTTATATATGGTGTTTTTCTTGGCAGATATCGGCGATATATCGATCCCGACACGGCTATGAACATCGTGGGTGAGATGCGTGATTTGGTTCAGCTGGCCGAGGAAAGGCAATACTTACTTACAGAGGAGTGCATGTAAGTTTAACCATATACATCCAATGCAGTTAAGTCAGGTGTCCGATTCTCCGATATTCTGATGTACGCGTCGCTTTCACTAAAAACGAAATTCTCTCCTCGGAAAATTGAGAGCAAATTAATGATCGATGTTGATTATTTTCAAATTACATTGACTGGAAGATTAATAAATTAATTTCGAAATATTTAATAGATGTACCATGATTCTCTTTGAAACTATTAACAGCGTGTACACAGTATGTGCCACAGCCAAAGTTCCCAAACCTCCGTTATGTTTTCCATAATTGGGACATGCAATAAATCTATGTATCACGATTTTACCCACAATTTATCGTGATATTACACTCAAACGTCGAATCGAGGTTTTCAAACTCGTTATCATTTCGTATCAAACTTATCACACACGATTAATAAAACCTCATTTAGAAAGAAGCTTTAGCTGTAGCTTTAGCTGTAGCTTTAGCTGTAGCTTTAGCTGTAGCTTTAGCTATGTTGTGCGTGTGCGCGAGCGTGTCTCCGTGCGTGCGTGTCCCCGTGCGTGCGTGTCTCCGTGCGTGCTTGCAACCGAGTGAACGTCCGCGCGTCTATGTGCGTGCGTGCGTGCGTGCGTGCGTGCGTGCGTGCGTGCGTGCGTGCGTGCGTGCGTGCGTGCGTGCGTGCGTGCGTGCGTGCGTGCGTGCGTGCGTGCGTGCGTGCGTGCGTGTATGCGTGTTCATTGATACGAGCTATTGTGATGTCATTTTTACCATTTCATTTTAAGCAAGACAATAGCATTGTTATCGGATGCCATGATAATTGGTGGGGGTGGGGTGGATGGGGCGACAGAGAATGCTTGGAAGGGTGGTAGTAGTCAGGGTAACGAGACAGAGCTTAACGGTCACAAATAAAACTTAATTAGATTTCAATTAAAAGCTAACTACACGGCTCTGCACCAAGCTGACACATTGTGTGGCCCAGGTCAGTAGCCGTGCGGTCCTCATGAAGTGCGTCGATCTTAAAGTCAAACGGTCAACTACTGTCAAGGTTAATGTCATCGAAGAAGCAAACGAGAATGTGAGGTTGCTCTTAGAATGTCGAAGATTTGCATTGATTTTAAGATCAAAGGTCAAAGAACAACGTTAACTAACAAGGCTGCATGGATAGCGGGACTCGGACTCTTCCGGAATGCTCGCATTATTGGAGGGCATTACTACACCCATCCATATTCAGCAACGATCCTTTCGTTATAAGAATCGTTTTACCTAGGTTGTTGTTGTTGGGTCAGTTAAAATTTACCTTGCTTTCTTTAAATCAAACTGTGAAGGGGTCTGGACTAAACTGGCACATTGAGTGACCCGGGTTGGTGGCCGCGCGGTCCCGATAAAGTGCGTCGATCTTAGAGCCAAACGATCAACGGTCAAGGTTAATGTTATCGAAGAGGCAAACGAGGGTGGAAGGTTGCTGTTAGGGTGTCGAAGATTTGCATTGATGGGGGGGGGGGGGGCGGGGGTGGTCAAAGGTCAGAGAACAATGTCAACTAAAATGCCAGGATAGCAAAACTCTGCCTTCTCCGGAATGTTTCCATTGCTTGCCTATGCTAGGCCACTTCACCACGATTCTGTCATTATAAGGACTGGGGATGTTTGGGAGGGTTAAGATTGTCCTTGCTTTCTTTAATCTTTTAACTCTAATATCAGCCAAAACGGATTCTGCAGTGGTCTTGAGAAACATCCATTTGCAGACCAAGAGAAGACGATTTTTGACAATTTACCACTGGAATGACTGGCTCGATAACCGAGCCAGTCATTCCAGTGGTAAATTGTCAAAAATAGTCTTCTCTTGGTCAGAAAATGGGCATTTTCAATGAGAAAATTGACAAATTCGAGGGTTAAATTGTGATGTAAAGAAAACAGATCGAAATTCCAGACGATAGATAGGCACATAGCTTACTTTATATCTAATGAAATTCTCTTTTGCAGACAAAACAAAGGATGTTCTGGTTGCGAATGTCAACAACCTGAACCCTTCTTCCACCAAGCTGTGGTGTATACTAAAAAACAAACTAGTTACTCATCATTCGAAATAGACACGATACAGGTCGCTGGATGTTGTAAATGTGTAAATGTTGACAGAGGAAGACGATAGAGCAGCTGGCTTATTCCGGTCAAAGGCACACATACTTTTTATATTATTTTGATTATTTTGACACTAACTTTACTGGAAGCTTGCAGCCAAGTTGGTTTCAAAATACTCACCAGCTTACTGACAGTGTTAATTATCATGAAGTTTGATATTAGTAGTTATCAATTTTCGCATAGCCCTGGCATCAATGCAGATACGCGCGCACGTACGCACGTAACTAGCCACGCGCGCACGCACGCACTCACACACACATGACCATAGCCACGCACACACGCACGCACCATCAAATATATCCGTCCGTTCAATCATAATCAAGTTGCAATTTTCAGTACATTATTGTAAATACCCGTACAATCAGTCAATAAATGAATATATGTTTAGATATATCCTGTTGTTTTTGCAATGAAAGTGTATTGTATGCGCGTTATATGAAGAAGAAGAAGAAGAAGAAGAAGAAGAAGAAGAAGAATAGGTAGAAGGGCGACGAAGACGACGACGACAACAACGACGAAGACAACCACGACGACGATCACTGCAGTAGTAGTAGCAGTAGCAGCTGCAGCAACAAAACCAGCAGTAGGAGTATAGTAGCAACAGCAACAGCAGCAGTAGGAGTAGCTGTATCAGCAGCAGCAACAACAACAATAGCAGCAGCAGCAGCAGCAGTAGTAGCAGTAGCAGTAGCAGCAGCACCAACAGCAGTAGGAGTAACAGTAGCAGTAGCAGTAGCAGCAGTAGCAGCAACAGCAGTAGCAGCAACAGCACCAGCAGTAGCAGTAACAGCAAAAGCAGTAGCAGAAACAGCAGCCGCAGTAGCAGCAACAGCAGCAGCAGTAGCAGCAGCAGCAAAAGCAACAGCAGCAGTAGCAGTATCAGCAGCAATAGCAGTAGCAGCAGCAGCAGCAGCAGCAGCAGCAGCAACACTAGAAGTAGTAGTAGTAGTAGTAGTAGTAGTAGTAGTAGTAGTAGTAGTAGTAGTAGTAGTAGTAGTAGTAGTAGTAGTAGTAGTAGTAGTAGTAGTAGTAGTAGTAGTAGTAGCGGCGGCGGCGGCGGCGGTAGTTGTAGTAGTAGTAGTAGTAGTAGTAGTAGTAGTAGTAGTAGTAGTAGTAGTAGTAGTAGTAGTAGTAGTAGTAGTAGTAGTAGTAGTAGTAGTAGTAGTGGCCTATATAATGATAGATGGCTGAAGAGAGCAGGATGTGACATGTCTAATCAGGTGATCCATTTCCAGTAATTACAGGAGACAGGACGTTGCCTCGACTATTGATTCCCCTGCAATCTTCTTCAGACTCCCGGGAGGAAAATGACGATCATTAAACAATTATTATTGTGATGTATGTCCCTCCATACTACGCAAACCTAGCTGCATTCAGACACGAACCGTCAACAACCTGTTAAAGTGGCCACGCTACATAATATTGTTCAGCAGCAGCAGCAGCAGCAGCAGCAGCAGCAATGGCAGCCCGTTCTTTTTATCGCTATCGTTAAGTTATCCTATACCTTTGGAATGATGTCATACAACTGTGCACGCCATTAAATATGGAAGCTATGTTTTCTGGCGGATCTAAGCGAGTATTAAGAACCTCTCTGATTATTTGCCTGTCAGAGTTTCGACGTATTCATGTCTAGACTATGATATATAATTGCCATTAAATAAGAAAAGCAGCCCTGTTCCCGTTTAATGGGTTATGATTGATTTGCGCGTGTCTCTGCTCACTCTTAAGTGATTAAATCTGCCCGGGGATGAATGCAGTCAAGGCCACCATATCTACAGGTTAGGGCCAAATACAGTAGCATTATAACGATAAGTTTAATAATTTCATTGCGAATCTGGTCAAAACTGGCTTCAATTCAATAGGCATGTGGCTAAGGTTATAATCCTCATCTATTGTTGGCATACTATGGTGTCGTATTAACAAGGCTTATATATGCACGAACAGTTATAGCTGTACAACACTTGAAGGGGTGCCCTTTACCCTAGATATGCCATTATGACGGCCCCACACCCCACTACCGCCGCCACCACCCGCCACAATCTACTCTCAGAGCGTGTCCAATGGTTGATAAATCTAAAAACGAACAACTGACCCGCATTGAGTTACTATTACATTAAGACAACTCACTCTAAACACGTTTTGTGATAACCTAACATCTTTCCCGCATTGACGTCATTGCGCTGGGATTCCCCTAAATCAACGCTCAGAGAAAAACTGCTGGCTGGTACCGCCGCCAACAAGCTGCTGACCCGCGTTGAGTTACTTTTGCACTAAAATGCACCGCAATATAGACCGTTCCTATGATAAACTAAAATCATTATATTATTTAAATCATATATCATTGGAAAGCGCATTCAATTGCCGAAACATTAATGAATTATTTTTATAGCCTTGTAACGTTTTCACTCAGTTATTTGCGTATATAAAATAAACCATTCAACCTAGATTCATTAAATCAAGTGGACAATGGGGGATATTTTTAAATTGTGATCAACTGTATTACATTTTATAAAACTACAAGTACACATATTGATGCAAGGCATCAATGGTAAATAGCGTGCCCGGATGTTATTATAATACTGAGAATAAACTCAACTGTTTCATGAAAAAATGAAGTTATATAAGGGCATACAAGTCACTCATGACAAAAAATATAGGCGGACAATACCACAAAAGAAGAAATATTTCTTGCAAAAAGATATGGGCAGTATTAGCTATGGGCTAGGAAAAGCAGCTTATATTTTTGGTCAGTTCAACAATTTTTCCATCCATCCTTTTTCTCCAGGCCAAACTGAACAGACAAAATTAAGAGCAGCCAGTGATGAGAAACGTGCACTACTGTATCAACATAGTGTAACAGATCAAATTTGGGTCATTAGGTATCAACAACTTGTAAATATAAAGAAATCAACAGAACTGGCAACCCAGTCAGTAGAAAATCGGCGCAGGAAGCAGTACAGACCCTGACACCCATTCAAACATATTAAAGAAGACTGTAAAGAATATTTTAAACCTAAATCTTGACACCTTCTTAAACAGACGTGAAGAGCTTATTACCCGGAAATATATTGATGAAATATACACTGCAATGCTAGTGAAATGCACAAAGCAAGTATATTTTTGATGCAATACAGGACCCCGATCTGTACCGAAGATAACCTTTTCAACAAAGTTAAGTGGCCAGGATAGAACCAATACCGTGAACCTAGTTTTCTCCAACGAAAAGGATATAGCAGAAAAGATTCTGACTGAAGACCCAGTGGGAAACAGCCACAATCGTGATCTGTTTCATTTAGCTATCATTAATCTTTGTCACCTATTAACCGATATCTTTACTGGAAACAGTGACAAATTATTAAATCAAATATTTTTGCTCGACAAAAAGGCCAAAATCGGCCTCAACCGTTGTAATGATGACGATCTTGTTGACCATATGTACACATGTTATGGTATTAGCCTGATAAGTCAGGTTCTACCAGTACACGCGGCTAATAATATGCGATATATAGAAATATTTTCACATTACTATAATAAATTTTTGGTGGTAGAATTATTACAATATTTCGCACAGCACGAGAACATAGTGAGTTCTACATGGCCTTATGTTCGCAAACTGGCTACAAGGCATGGAGAGATATTCTGGTACCGAATATAGTACATTATTGGAATTTGACAATGGTGTGCCACTACTAAATTGCATATGACGAAATTACTGTATAGTAAATATTTTTTATACCTTAGATACTTTATTAGCGTATTCATATACGTATCTAACCATATGAGTGAACTTCTAGGGTCGAACCTATTGCAAACAGTGTGGTACAGAAAATTGTTGATCTGACAGAATTTGCGCCAATTTTTCGGTATGGAATTGTGTACTATGAAATTACGTTCCTGTAGAATTTTTTTAAATTCGGAATACAACTAGCATATTTCCTATAAGTATTTGTGGGTGAAATTCTGGGGGTGAACGTATTGCAATGAAAACCATGAATTAGCCTAAGTTTGAGCTTATTTACGTTACGAAATTTTTTAATTTCACTACGTCGTAAGCTTATGCCTATACCTATCTAAACATATGGGTGATATTCTGGGCCGACACCTATCTGAATGTGGTGAATGTGAACCAACTACATTACAATGGGGCCATATGGCGAATATGTAACTACATATTACCAAATTACTTGATAGTAGAATCGTGCAAAAGCAGTAGTACATATTCAGTTATATACAGCTATATGTAAAAAAAATTGATTACAAACCGAGAACTGAGATTCTAATACTGAATATAGTAAATTGTTGGCATTTGCCAACTGTCCGTGGCTACTAAATTGAATATTACGAAATTACTACGTGGTAGAAATCTCAAGATTCATTGGCGTATTCATATCCCTATCTAACTATATGGGTGAAATTATGTAGCCACACATATTGCAGATGGTAGGGTATTGACAATCGCAGATCTGCCAACATTGGATCAAATTTATGCGATGAAATCGCATACTACAAAAATACTTCACATTCGAATTCTTTTAAATTCCCAATGTAACTAGCATATTCAAATTCTTATACGTCTATGTGAGCAAAGTTCTGGAACTGACCATATTACGGAGAGTAGGGCACCAAAAACCACGAATACACCATCATTTAAGCTAAATTTTGCCTATTAAAATTACTTCATCTAGAATTTGTTAGATTCGGAATATAACTAGCATATTAAAACTCAGGTCTATGTGGGGTAAATTATGGGGCTGAATATATTACAGACAATAGGTCACCGAAACCCGTGGCTGTTTATTAATACAATGAACCTTTCCAGTTTAGCTATGCCCCGCCCATCTCTAGCTAAACTCCACCCATACCACTCTCGAGTCGGGATCGATGGATTTCTGAACTTCTATACGATAAATTTCAAGAAAACTATACAGGTAAGTCGTGGAATATTTAGACACTAAATTGACTGGGTCCTGTTGCTGCCCATGGCAGCAACAGCGCCCAGTCAAATTACTTTCAAAATATTCAACTGCATTTTTATTAAATAACAAAAACATACAATTCGTACAACATGTCAGATTATTAAGCATTTAAGATGGACTAAATCGAGTCAGTCATGACGTCATTATTATGACGTTATCCTACGCGTCACTTAATTAATTACGACGTCATATGACGTAATGTGATGGATAGACAACCTGAAAAGGCCCATTAGCAAGTGGTATTAATTACTCGCTCCGTCAGAGAATGAGTGTATTGTATTCGGGTCTACGTGCGTTCGGGATGGCAAGGGTCTACAATCTATGATTGGCCTTGTTAAAATATGTGACCTATAAATACGGGTGCTCTCTTAATACAAGTGGTCCGTATTGTGTGGACCACGCATTAACAAGTGGTATTAGCCTGTAATGCTCAATTTGTTCATGCCAATTTCAATAGAGGGATCCATTTCTAGGTATGCCACGCCTATTTCTAGCTAAGCTCCACCTTTTTTGCGTGTTGGAATCGATGTATATACACTATATACGCTGAATAATGAAATACCCAGACTTCCAATTTCAAGGTAACTATACAGGTAAGCTGATGATTATTTTGAAACTAATTTGACTGGGTGCTTTTAAAGGTGTGCTGCCTCTGGCCACAACAATGCCAGGTCAAATTAGTTTCAAAATATTCAACACGATGTTGATTAAACAGTAAAGACATACAATTCGTACACTTGCCGGACGATTCAATGTTCATGACTGAGCTCAATACGCCATTCATTTACACATTTTGGATTGTGACGTCAGCTTGTATATGGCGTAATTGATTATGACGTCATATCTTTCAGTTACAGATCGAACCCAGCCATTATCATAGAAAATGGCTGTTGAATAAATAGCAAAGACATACAATTCGCACAGCGTCTAGTCAAATTAGTTTCAAAATATTCAACAGCATGTTCATTAAATAGTAAAGACGTGCAATTCGTATACTTGACTGGCTATTCAATGTTCCTGGTGGAGCTAGATACGTCATTCATTACACATTTTGATTGTGACGTCCAGCTACATCTGGCCTAAATAATTATGACGTCATATACAGCAGAAACAGATCAGAAAAATCCATTATCATAGAAAATGTCCTATGTCTAATTGCCGTCCAAGAGACCATTGTAGTTTTTCTTTTGCAATTTACTACTAGAATTATAGGATCGGTTATCCAACCGGTCATTCCAGTGGTAAACTTTCAAAACAAGTTCTCTGGCGAGTAGCTAATGTAAATGGACATTTCTCACGATCACCGCAAGAAGCCATTTGTGGTCAGTTTGATAGAGTGCTAAAGTGGACATATAAGAGACGCCACGAGTGGGCGGGTGCTTGAGTACTTTCATCTGCAGAAGGAATGATAAACATGTTTTGTACGCAGTCCTCCAGCAAAAGAAGGGTACTTATTTAGAGTAGTTATTTGGTGTTCCATTGGCTGTTTATTAAAATAATTAAGCAGTCATCGCCGCACAAACTCTATTACAGTCAGACCAGAACAAATAAGAGAACTCGCCATGAATCATGCGCATGAAGATAATAATTATGAGATATCCAGCAATCTAAAAATAGAGCCGTGTCTTCGCGCCGAGAATTATTAGATCTCGTATCAATGGAGATCTCGAGAGACACAGCCCCACAATCCCCTGCGCGAAATGGCCACGCCTATAAGCAATTCTAGACAGCAATAAATAGAAGCGTGCCCGTGGAGCGGGCATGCAATAAAAACGAATACTGAAATGTATAGAAAATTGGCTTAGCTTTCCAATGATGTATGACTTCAAAAATATTATTAACCTAGTTTTTCATATGCGCTGCCTAAAATGCACTGTATCTGATTCCCATAGTAAAGTAATGCTGTTTGAGCGTCGGCTATCACGTTACCAGCCCGAAGTGGTACACCCGATGCATTCCGGGAAGGTATTTTCCCAAAATAAGCTAATGTGAAAAGGTCTTTAACCTTTTGAACCCTGAATTCCCACAATCGTAACTTTAAAACGATCATACTGTTGAGTATTTTTAAACTAATTTGACAGGAACCTGTTGCAACAGCTCCCAGTCAAATTACTTTCAAAATAATCAACAGAATATTTATTTAAAAAATCCTTAAGGATTTTGGTGTTTTCGCTTTACGGGATCAAAGGGTTAGAATAATAGATCGTTGGAAGGTGCATACAATTTGCTAAAGATGTAGGCATTATATTTGTACTATTTAAAATACACCCATGTTCATGCTTTTAGTAAATCCAGCGGATATTAGGGTATATTTTCAATATATAATAAACTCGATAAAATTCTGTAAAAATTAAAAACATAATATACGAATTCGCATAGTTTCCGTGTGACGTATGACTTCAATAATATTATGATCTTCGTTCTTCGTATAAACGTTTTAGCCTTTTAGTAGTTAAATTTGGCCATGGAAATTACAATTTTGCTCTGCGAATATCCACTTGCCGACGAAGAGAGAACTATTTTTTAAAGTTTACCACCGGAATGACTGGCTCATGTCAATGTCTCAGTTTAAGGACGAATATACACGAGAGCTGTTGAATATTTTGCAACTAATTTGTCAGGAACCTGTTGCTGTCAATGGGAAGAACAGCTCGCAGTTAGATTAATTTCAAAATACTCAACAGACAGCTGCTTATATCGGAGAGAATTTGTGGGGTTTTTGGTTTGTGAGTGGTTAATGACGCATGCGTGCTGAGGTGTTCTGGTTAAATACTGCAGAATAATGAAGTAATCCATTGCACTAGAATTTGATCCACATTCCTACTACAAGACGTGTTCTTAGCAATGCACAGCTCCATTTCTAGCTATGCCCCGCCCCTTTCTAGCTATGCCCCGCCCATTTCTATCTATGCTCCGCCTCTTTCTAGCTATGCTCCTTCCCTTTCTCGCTATCCCCGCCCCTCTTTAACTAGGCTCCGACCTTTCTGGCTATGCTCCGCCCCTTTCTATCTATGACTCCGCACCTTTCTAGCTATGTCCCGCCCTCTACCCAAGCTCCGAGCCTTTCTAGCTATGCCACGCCCCTTTCTAGCTATGCCTCGGCCCTTTCTAGCTATGCCACGCCCCTTTCTAGCTGTTCCCGCCCCTTTCTAGGTATGCCCACCCCTTCTTGCTATGCCCGGCCCCTTTCTAGCTAAGCTCCACCTCTTTCTAGCTATGCCCCGCCCTGTCTAGCTATGCCCCGCCCCTGTCTAGCTTTGCCCCGCCCCTTTCTAGCTATGCCCCACCCCTTTCCAGCTATGCTCCGCCCCTTTCTAGCTATGTCCCGCCCCTTTCTAACTATGCTCCGCCCTCTCTAACTAAGCTCCGACTCTTTCTAGCTCTGCTCCGCCCCACTCTAGCTATTCCCCGCCCATTTCTAGCTAAGCTCTAACAAATTCTTACTCGTCACGTCACTTTCTACTCATGTAGGAATAAATTAAAAACTTTGAAACCTTATATATTCCCCAGAATCTAAATTTCAAGAGAACCAACTAGAGGCTACAGGAGAGCTGTTGAATATACTAATTTAAATGGGAACTGTCGCTGTCTATGGCAGCAACAACTCCAGGTCAAAGAAGTTTAAACAAATTCAACAAAATGTTTACTAAATTGTAAATTCATCACAAATTCATACAATTCGTACACTTTGGGACAGACATTTCAATATTCGTAGAGAACTATAAATTGTTATTCTGATTGCAACGTCATAGTAACAGATCGAGTCAGAAACTCTTCGGGGATGCACCCTCGAGATAGAGTGATGGCCATTAGGTGTTAGCGGCCAATAGAAGCAACCGAACAACAACAGCAAAGAGGTGACATTTGGTGAATGGACAATCAGCATTAATTAATTAAATAAGTTAATTACTTAATAAAATAAATTTAATTAAGACTAATATATTACTATACATGACGTCAACGTATACCAGTTGATTTGATTTATAATAGGAGTACTAAGGATTCCTACCAAACATGACGTCAACTGTAACGTCAGGTCAAAGACCTTTAATATCAGGGCAACTGCAAATTACGATGTAAATGCGTTCTAGATTTGATCTAGTAATAAGTTGTGCGTGCGGGCGTGCGGGCGTGCTTGCTTGCTTGTTTGCTTGCTAGTTTCCGTGCGTGCGTACGTGCATGCGTGCGTGCGTGCGTGAGTGAGTGTGCACGTACGTACGTGCGTGCGTGCGTCACGTGCGTGCTTGCTTGTTTGCTCGCGTGCGTGTGTGCGTGCGTGCGAGCGTGCGCGCGCGCGTGCTTGGCGTGTGCATGCATAGAGGCGAGGGTGTCATAGCTAGATAGGCAACGCTAATAAACATTCCGGGGTGATATCAAAAGAAACACCTGGATCCGGACACGGACCCAAACAATGTTCGAAAAGACGGATTTGCCCCCTTACCCAGACACGGACTAATACACTGAAACACGGACGCGAACCCGGATTCAGATAATAAAGATGGACAAGTCCCTCAGACTCTCCTTCTAAATGTATTAATCAATCCATCCATCTCTCACACACCCTTCCACAGACCCCTCCAAAGGATCGGATTATGGGCAAGATGATATATTATGTTAGACCTCTAACATCTGTATATGAATCTGAACATGGAAACACAACCCGTATATTCAACAAAGAAGCCATATATTCTGAATCTAATATGTATATTTCATACAGTAAGATTTGAAACCAAAATACTGGTAAATAACCACTGATAAAAGGTGAAGTTCATTACGTTAGTAAACTTGTTATTTTGATATACCTATCATATGGATAAGTTGTACGTTCGCGTAAATGCTATGCATATCTATTTACCATATAAACACGGCTTTCAGCCAGTTTAATATTTTCAATATGAACACACGTGTAATATTCAACGAAAGATTTTCATTGGTTAATTGGTTGATAATAGTGATATTAAATGAGAACTCGTTTCCGATCCTCTATGTATATGGGCACTAGATCATGCTGACGGATTGTATATTTTGCAGACTTCCAATCTGCGTAGGTTTCGGTTGCATTTCATAATTAATATAAGTTTGTCTGTCGTACTCTTTATCGTTTTTTAGATTTATGACAATGTCGTGACACTATAGTCTCGTGAACACATGGTAAACATTCACCAGATGTCCTGTATCAACACACGTGTCATGC